>RJWT010009643.1:0-24955 GCA_004365215.1 Cuniculus paca | reverse complement strand
GCAGTACAAAGCACTGCAATATAAAAATGATTTAAGGTAATTAACTAAGTGACAAGGGGTCCACAGTGTCGATGCTGTGCCATTCCATCTTAAAATCTGACACTTTTACGCAGACACAATGATCAGTTTACGGAGCTGTTTGAGTCCCACGCTGACCAAAGCTCAACTGCTGGGGAGATAAATGCTCTTCAGTTATTCTTGGATTCTCTGGAGACCCAGTGCAGCAGAGACAATTACGAAACAGATAAATCTAAGGCATAGAATAAAGAATACTAGGCATCAAAGATAAAAATGACAGGGTATTGGTAGATGCTAAGCACAAATATATATATATAATATATATATATATAATTTTAACCCCAGTCTGGTTATCTAGTCTCACTTAAAATGAGACCTGCTAATTCCTACTTAGAGATTTTGAAGTCACCAACTAATGCTGTTAATATGTACTACTGTTACTGATTCCTTGGTGCCAGAGATGATAAACTCATTTCTTTAAACCAATAAAACCCTATGTATATACTCAAGCAACTGTGAATTATCATACTTATTTTCTTTATATGTATTGAAAAGTAGAAATATTTATTCTGGAAATGGAAAAAGAATAACTCATATTCTACTATTATAGAGAAATACTCACTTTTGCATAGTATTATTTTTCAGTCTATGTGCTTGTATACCTACAAATGTTGTAATCCTTACCATTTAGAATATTATGATGTCACTTGGCATTTCTGTGGAGTTTCCTGTGGATTTTTGCTAGTTACACTCATTGAATACAGATGCAACCTCAGAGAGGAGTGCTCATGAGGGCAGCTAGAAACCACAGCACTGAAAGCCTGCACTGCACACCTGACCACAGCTCCTCATTTATTAGGGATTTCAGAACTCTGTTTCATGATTTACATGAATGAGCCCATTTTCTGGCTAATGAAATGGTTTAATAAACTATTTTCCGTAAGAAATAGCATATATTAGCACATATATATGATGAATATTTATATATCAGTCCTAAATACCTTTTCTGCTTGTGCTGCATTACTATTATCCAGCTAATACTGATAAAACAAAGAATTTAATTAAATAAATGGAAACAATACAGTAAGTATTCATTAAGACAAATTTTGAGCGCTAAGCTTAGAGAGCTCTAAGTGATGGAAACATAGATAATTGAAGTGTGTGTGTGTGTGTGTGTGTGTGTGTGTGTGTTTCATCATTTCCAAGTGTAAATCCAATGTCCACTACTAGATGACTACTTATATTTCTGCCTTGATCAAGACGAGGCATAAGTTTGAAGCCAACCTGGACAATGTAACAAGATTCAGCCTTGAAATAAAACAAACAAAAATAAAGAGGTTGGGAATGTAACTCAGTGGTTGAGTAGGTTTCTAGAATTTTCAAGGCCTGTGTTCAATTCCCAGTATTGAAAAAAAAAAGAGTGATTTCTGATCACATATAATAAATAGACCACAGGTCAGTAACAATAGCCACAATTGTCATGGCTATGTAATTGTCTCTGGTATGACCTACAGATTATATAAAATGTTTTTATTGAATCGAAAACTCTTACTTATTTCCTTCTCTTACTTTATTCTATTTATTTAATATGACATGTTTATCTTTTTAAATTCCAACATTTATTCTTGCTTTTGATAATTTTTCCAAAGCAAATACCATTGGTCTTGCTTTATATTACCAGATATGATTTTACAAAGATTGTGTAAATGAACCAGGGATATAATTGAATAAAAAACTCCCTCCTAGAATAAAATATCATAATAAAAGTCTCTTTTAAATTTAAAGGAAAAATTAATTGTGTTAATGCCAAGTCTTGATTTAAGAAGAAACATTCTCTTTCCATTCTTAAAAGTGAAAATGTTTTCTTGGCTGCATGCCACCTTACTTTTAGGTTTTTAAAATGTCCTATTTCCAAAGTACATGTTATCTTTAATTAACAAAAAGTAACCATATTTTTACAAGATAATTTAAAGAAAATAATTTTTATGGAAAAAAGTGGAACAAAATTTCATAACAAAATAATAGGAGAATAACAATAGTTAATACATTTTATGTTGTTATCTTGAAAGTAGTTACTCAGAGTGAAAGATTTGGGCACAAAATTTCTCCAATCGATCTTAGCATAAACCTTCCTTTTCAGTGAACTGAAAGACACTAATAGCATAACTGACTGGAATTTTTCCCTTTTCTCTACTGTCCTTTTCTCTTTAACTCATCTTGGTTCGTTTTGAAAAATTTCTTCTCATTTCACAGTATATACTGTACATTTTAGACTTTGCTTTTTCATTTTCTCACAACAGGTGTACAATACAACACTTACATGTGTGAGTCTAATTTATTTCACCTATGAATATGGTCTGGAGTGGCATCCATTTACCTATAAAAGTCTCAAGTTTATCCTTCTATATGGCTGAGTAGTACTCCATTGTATAAAATACCACATCTTTTTTATCTATCCCTTTGTTGATGAGCATTTGAGTTGTTTAAAAGACTTAGCTATTATAAATTGTGCTGGTATCAGTGTGGTTGCACATATATTACTGTGCTATGATGTTTTTAATTCTTCTGGGAAGATACCCAGAAGGGTAACAACTGGGTGGAATGGGACCTCTAATCCTCATTTTCTGAGACACCTCACCACTGATTTCCACAGTGGTTGTACCAATCTACAGTGCCATCAACAGTGGAGGAGGGTTCTTTTTTCCCCACAGCCAGTCCAGCATTTGTTATTGGTTGGTTTCTTGATGATAGCCAATTTTCAGGGTTAGATGAATCCCAGTGTTGTATTAATTTGCATTTCTCAGATGATGAATGATGTTGAACATTTTTCCTATATTTATTTGTCATTTGTATTTCTTCATCCGTGAAGTGTGTATTCATCCCAGATGCCCATTTTTGGATGGAGTCTTTGGATTTGAGGGGCCTGATTTTTTTCAGTTCTTTATATGTTTTAGATAGAAGTCCTTTGTCTGAGAAACAGTTGGCTAAAGTTTTTTTTCACTCTGTGGGTTGTCTTTCACTCTGTTGGTGATATTTTTTGAAGTGAAAAGCTTTTTAATAAGATGAGATCCCAGTTGTTGATTCTTTGAAGTATTTTCCATGTAGTCTGGGTTTTATTCATGAACTCTCTGCTTACTCCTATGTCTTCAAGACTTCTACCTAGTTTGTCTTCCAGTTGAATTAGTGTTTCTGTTTTAATATTTAGATCTTTGATTCATTGTGACTTTAGTTTAGTGCATGGTGATAAACATGTGTGTAGTTTTAGTCTTTGGCATGTAGAAAGTCAGTTTTTCCAGCACCATCTATTAAAGAGGTTATCTGTATTCTGGTGAACATGTTTTGCCCCTTTGTTGAAGATAAGGTGGCTGAATGTGTTTGTAGTTGTGTCTGCACCTTTAATCTGTTCCACTGATCCTCAGGTCTTTCTTTTTGCCAATACCATCCTGATTTTAAAGAATATAATTTTTTAAGAAAAATTATCACTTAAAATTTTCCATACCAAGCACTGTTACTGATACCCTTGTATTCTACCTTCTGCTTCCTCACAGCGATGAAAAATAAATTTATTTAAATCTTTTTAAAATCAGTTAAAACAAATCTCAAAGACTGTTTAGTCTGTCTTCTGCAAAGCATCTTTTGATGATAGCTTCATAAAGATGAGTGAAATAAAAAGTGAAAATTATAGAACTATAGTAAAAGCAGCAAAACAAAAGATGATTATTAAATTTTATCTTTACCTAATGTGAAGTTTATTTTATTCAAGTCCCAGATCACCTTTTTGATCCTTAATATTTTTTAATCCTACATTATTTTAAATGCCCAATATTTCATATTCACGAAATATAATAGGACATTTTAATTGAGCTATGTAAAAAATAGTAAGTATAGATGATCCATTTTGTCTATGATAAGGAAAAAGAAAAATTGTTTGAGCTGACATTGTATTAAACTATTATTCCTGAGACGTTAGGATCATTTATACAACTTTGATAATATACTTAATTTGCATATGCATTGAAATTATTATATATATTAAATATTTGTGCTGTATGTATATTACATAGCACAAATGCAGATGAATGAGCACTTGTAGATGAGTGTTCTTATGTATGCTGACATGAAGTTTTCCTGGATACCGATAAATATATGTTTGTGTAATGGAGGAAGAATAAAACAAGGAGAGGAAGTACTAAGCAAAAGGGGCCTGAGTTGAGAGGAAACATGATAACTCGGTGAAACTATGTAGAAATTTTGTGTCTATTTAGGTAAACCTACCACAGTGGCAAAAAAAAAGAGCTGTGTGATCTATTCTGAATGTTGCAAAGCAGGAAGTGTGAGAGGGGTCATATAAAACATCATAATCCTTATTGATGGTTTATCCTTGCGACTTTCAAAAGGAATTTAGCCCAGAACTAATAGAATCTAATTTGCATTTAAAAAAATCAATCTGGTTGCAACATGAAGAGAGTATTAGAGTGGGAGATGAGTATGGGGGTGGTGAGACAAATAGCAAACTTACTGCCCTTTTCCAGGTGAGAAAATGATGTTTTAGAAGGGAGCATGATCATCTCTGAATGATACTTGGGAGATAAAAATCAAAGAATGATTAACTTGCATATGGCAACGGCAATCAATGTAACGTGTGTGCCCACCGTACCAATCTTGTCCAACTGGATGGATTGTTAATGCCAGACACTGATGTTTCAGTGTTCAGGGATGATATTGTGAATCATATTTGTCCCAAGAGTAGAGGCAGATTGTACACCAGTTCCAAAGTATATAAATCTTGAGAGCATTCCTTTTGTATAGCAACCACCTTTTTGGTTACATATGCAAAATATTTTTCTTTGTATTATTTTTTAAAAAATATTTTAAATGTTCACTATGTCTTTCTGAATAGTTGGCACTCTGGTAAGCCACCTTAACTGCATTGAAATTATGAGGCGTGAAATAAATAGTAATAGAAACACACCAAATCTTAAAATTTTAATGAATTAATTGATTTTTCCTCAATAAAATGTCAGCAGATAAAATAGAATACTTACTAAAATGCGAGCAAAGCTGATAGAAGAAACAATAAAAATTACTTATGAAATAATTCACACTACTACCACAAACACCATATATCTACTTGCTAATAAACACTAGCTCTTCAGCATACATTGTTCTTTCTGCATCAGCAAGAGTCTAACACATATTTTAAGAAAGTGACTGCTTTGTGTATGCTATGGACTTTCTGCACACTTTAAATTTAAGTGGTGACAAATCAGGATCTCACTTTCTAGATAGCAGTATAAATACACATAAAGAAATTTGGAAAGGGAATTTAACAAATAATGACAGTAATCACTCCAGTTTCAGCAGCATCTTCCTACCGTGATATACTGACAAAACACTATAACACTGGGAAAAAATAAACACAATTATTGAGACCTCTATTGGTCATGTTACTATTGATTAGGGAAATGCAAATCCAGACCTCAGTGAGATATCACCTGTGCTTGTTAAGATGGCTATTATCAAAAACAAAAGATAACATACATTGAGGAGATAAGAAAACCTTTATATGTGTTTAGAAAAAATGTAAATTGTTTCAACCATGTGGAAAACAAGAGGGAAAATCCTTTAAAAATTAAAAACAGACCTCTCATAGGAACAAGCTATGCTTCTGTTGAGTATATACCCAAATAAAATAAAATCAGAACCTCATATATATACCTTGATGCCTTCTTCACAGTAACTAAGACACAAAAGTAGCCTAAGTGTTTATTGAGAGATGAATGGATAACGAAATTGTGTGTGCATTGTGTATGTGTGTATGTGTGTTTAGAAAGTCTATATATATATGTGTGTGTGTGTATACATATATATATGTATATATAATACTGCTATTTACATGAAGACATTATGCTAAAGACATAAGTGAGCCTGAGGAAGAAAAATACTATGATTTCACTTATTTTTTAAATCCAGATAAACATATTAAGAATGTTTGTTTCTAAAGGAAGGAAAGTGGAACAGAGAGAATCAAGTTAAAGGGTTAAATTTTACAATCAGGTACAATGAATGATTTCAGAGATGTAATGTAGGACTTCAAGACTATAGTCAATAATATTTTGTTATACTGAAAATTTTCTGAGAAAATACATTTAATGGATTATATAGAAAGGATTAACACAGAAATTGATGGATATGTTGTCTATAGTAATGATTTATCTTGTATGTATATGTGAATTTAAAAGTATACAATAAAATTAAGTTAAAGGTGGTCCCTGTGTTGCATTGCTTGAGACACTGTTTTCAGGGTTTTTTAAAATTTATTTAAGAGAAGGAAAAAGACACAAAAAAGAAAAACAAAAAGCAAAGGAGACAAGCAAACAACAACAAACCAAAAACAGTAACAGTATAAGTTTTCAAAACAAGAAGATAGGAATTTAACAATGGTTGTAATATTGCATATTTTTACCTTCAAAAGAGTTGCTTACATTACCAGATATAGACATGCAAAATTGATTGAATCATATGAATATTAACTGTTCTTTTCCAAGAACTAATACAGTTAGTAGTATAGTCATTTTAGCTATCTTATGTGTGTATATATTTATATGTATATACATATATATATACATCTTTTTCATTCCTTTCCTTTCCTTCTTTCCTCCTTTCTCCTATCCCAGTTATTTGTCCTCTCTGATCAGTTTCTTACCCTTACACGATATTTATTGTAGATTTTGGATCATATTTGCTCTTTCAGTTTCTTACACTAGGGAGATAATATGGTATTTACATATGTGAATTTGATTTATTTCACTTACAAATATGATCTCAAGTCGTGTCCATTTATTTATAAAAGCCTTCATGCAATCTTTCTTTATAGCAGAGTAGTACTCCATTGCAGAAAAATATCACATCATTTTTCTCCACTCCTTGATAGATGGGCATTTAGTTTGTTTTCAAGATTTGGCTATTACAAATTATGCTGCTATAAACATGAGTGCGCATATATCACTGTGGGATGATTTTTTTCAATTCTGTGAAAATGCCCAGAAGCAGGATAGCTGGGTCAAATGGAATCTAATCCTAGCTTTTTGAGGAATCTCCACTTTGATTTCCACAGTGTTTGCACCAAGTTACACTCCTACCAACAGTGAAGAAGAGCTCCTTTTTCCCCACAACCCTTCCATCATTTGTTATTGGTGGATTTCTTGATCTTGGCCATTCTTTCTGGAGTGAGATGGAATTCCAGTGTTGTTTTAATTTGCATTTCTTGAATGACCAATGATACTGAACATTTTTTCATATATTTATTTGTCATTTGTATTGCTTCATCTGAGAAGTGTGTATTCATCTCAGGTGTCCATTTTTGGATTGGATCTTTGAATTTTGGAGGCCTGATTTTTAAAAATTCTTTTTATGTTCTAGATAAATTCTTTTGTCTGCAGGACAACTGACTAAGATATTTTCCCAATTCGTGGGTTTTCTTTTCACTCTGTTGGAAATTTCTTTTGACATGGAAAAAGTTCTTAATAAGATGAGATCCCAGTTGTTGATTCTGGAAAGTATTACCAGTGCAATTTAATTTTAATTCATTAACTCCTTTCCTACCCCTATGTCTTCAAGATTTATACTTATTTTGTCTTCCAAAAGATTTAGTGTTTCTATTTTAATATTTAGATCTTTGATCAATTTCAACTTTAGTTTAGTGCATGATAATAGACATGGGTTTAGTTTTAGTTATTGGCATATACAAATCCAGTTTTTCCAGCACCACTTATTAAAAAGGCTATCTTTCTTCTAGTGAACATGTTTGGTCCCTTCATTGAAGATGAGGTGGCTAAGTGTATTTGTAGTTGTGGCTGTATCATCTAATCTATTCCACTGATCCTCAGGTTTGTTCTTATTTCAGTACTGTGGTGATTTTATCACAGTAGCTTTGTAGTATAATTTCAAGTCAGGGATTGCAATGTCACCTGCCTTGCCTTTGTTGCCCAGAATTGCCTTTGCTATTCTAGGTCCTTTTTGGTTCCAGATGAATTTTAGAAATGATTTTTGTAGATCTGTAATGTATGCAAGTGGTATTTTAATTGGAATTGTGTTAAATCTGTATAACAATTTTGAGAGAATGGCTATTTTCACAGTATTTGTTCTTCCTATCCATGAACAGGGAGTGTATTGCCATTTTTTGAAACCATCTTCTATGTCTTTTTTCAGAGTAATGTAATTTTCCATGTATAAATCTTTTATTTCCTTTGTTAGATTCATTCCTAAGTATTTCATTTTTTGAATGTTATAGTGAAGGTTGTGGTTTACCTTATTTCTCTTTCAGTGAGTTTGTTGTTTGTGTGTAGGAATGCTGTTGTTTTTTGAGTGTGGACCTTGTATCCAGCTACATTAGTAAATTTGGTTATTACATGTAAAAGTCTTTCAATGGAGTTTGGGGGTTTTCTATGTAGAGTGTCATGTCATCTAAAAATAATGATAATTTAACTTCTTCCTTTCCTATCCTTATTCCTTTTATTTCTCTCTCTTATTTCATTGCTCTGGCTAATGTTTACAGCACTTTATTGAATAGGAGTGGTGATACTGTACATCCTTGTCTGGCTCCTGATTTTAGGTTAAAGTTTTCAGTTTTTATCCATTCTGTAAGATGTTGGTTGTTGGTTTATTATATATAGCTTTTATCAGATTGAGGTTAAGACTACCTATTTTGATTTTCTGTAGGTTTTTTAACATGAATAAGTGTTGAATTTTGTCAAAAGTTTTGTGCATCTGTTGAGATGATCACATGATTGTAGTCTTTGGCTCTGATGGTATAGTGTATTACATTTATTGATTTGCATATGTTGAACCACCCCTGCATTCCTAGGGTGAATCCCACTTAATCATAGTGTATAATTTTCTTGATGATTTATCACGTTTTATTTGCCAGTATTTTATTGAAAATTTTTGCATCTATATTCACTAAGGAGATTGGCCTGTAATTCTTTTTTGGTTGGGTCTCTCTCTGGTTTTGTTATTAGGGTAATATTTGCTTCCAGTAATGAGTTAGGGAAATCAACTTCCCTTTCAATTTCCTTGAAGAGTTTGAGGAGTGTTGGCATTAAGTCTTCCCTAAATTTCTTGTAGAATTCAGCAGTGAATCAATCAGGACCTGGGTTTTTCTTTGTTGGTAAGTTTTTAATTACATTTTCAATTTCCTTAACTGAAATTGGGTTATTCAGCAGTTTTACATCTTCTTGATTCAGCTTTGGTAATTCACAAGTTTTTAAGAATCTGCCCATTTCTTCTGTTATTGAACCTATGAGAGTAAATCTTTTCAAAGTAGGTATTGATGATCTTCTGTATTTCCACAGGGTCTGTAGTGATTTCAACCTTTTCATTTCTTCTGGCATGAATTTGAGTTTTTGTTCCTCTTTTGGATAAGATTGGCTAGGGATGCAATTTTATTTATTCTTTCAAAGAACCAACTCTTCAATTCATTAATTCTTTGTATTGTTTTCTTGGTCTTCATTGCATTCATTTCTGCTCTGATCTTTATAATTTCTTCCTTTCTTTGGGCTTTTGGCTTGACTTGCTCTTCTTTTTCTACAAGTTTGATATACAGCATTAGGTTGTGTATTTGTGTTAGTTCCATTTTTCCGATGTGGGAGTTTACCACTATAAATTTCCCTCTGAGGACTGCTTTCATTGTGTTCCACAAGTTCCAGTAAGTTGTATTTGTGTTTTCATTTGATTGTAGATATTGTTGAATTTCTTCGTTAATTTCTTCTGTGACCCATTGATTGTTTAGGAGAGTGTTTGTCTTAGTTACTTTTTCTCTCATTGAGACAAAATACTTGATGCCCAAAGTGAAGGAAGGAGAGGTTTATTTAGCTTACAGTTTTGGGGGTTTCAGTTCATACTCAGCTTGTTCCAAGGCAGGGTGGCATGGCTGAGTGGCAGCCATTCATGGTGGCTGCAAGCAGAAAGAGCAAACTGTGCCAAAGAGAGGAAAACATGCCCCCATTCCGACCTTACATTGTATGTTGGCTACACTGCTGGGTGGGTGCAGAACTCACACCACCAATCCCAGTGCTAGACAATGAGTCAACCACAAACGCTAGATTTAGCCACTTCCATGATTACATGAGGCTTGTAGGGGGCCATCTATATACAAACCATAACAGTGTTATTTAATTTTCATGTGATTATGGGGTTTTTGTGGGATTTTTTGTCATTAATTTCCAATTTTATTGTGCTATGGTCAGATAATATGCATGGGATTATTTCAATCCCTTTGCATTTACTTAAGCATGTTTGGTGGGCTAATATGCAATCTGTTTTAGAGAATGACCCATATGTGGCTGAGAAGAATGTGTATTCTGATGTTGTTGGGTGGAACACTCAGTACATGTCTACTAAGTCCATTTATTCACAAGTTTGATTCAGTTCTCTTATATCTTTGCTGATTTTTTTTGTTTATCTGTCTCTGTGACAATGGGGTGTTAAGGTCCCCCATCATAATTATTGCTTATTTGATTTTTCATGTCTATTAAGATTTGTCTTGCGTAGTTGGGTGCACCCATATTTGGTGCATATATATTTATGATTGTAATCTCTTCCTCTTCAAGCTTTCCCTTAATGAGTATGTAGTGACCTTCTTTATCTCTTTTGATCATTCTTGAAGTTCACATTGTCTGCAAACAGAATAGCTACCCCTGCTTTTTTCTGGGATCTATTGTATGTAGTATTTTTTTCCCTTCTTAAGACTTTTAGTCTATGAATTTCCTTTTGAGTGAAATGTGCTTCACAGCACATTGTTGGATTTTCTTTCTTAATACACTCTGCCAGTCTGTTTCTTTTTATTGGTGAGTTGAGATTGTTTACATTGATGGATATAACTGATATGTACTGATTTATCCCTGTCATGTTGTCTTTCTGTTTTTGGTTTTCTACTACTTCTGTTTAATTGTTTGCCCTGCTTGGTGACCCTGCTCTGCCACTGTTCCTGGAAACATGGTTTTTTTTTTTATCATTCTCTAGAACATGCTTCAGTATTCTTTGTAAGGTTGGTTTTGTGGTCATGAATTCCTTCAGTGGTTCTTTGTCATGGAAGTATCTTATTTCTCCATTAATTCTGAAAGATAGTTTTTCAGGGTACATCAATCTGGGTTGGAAGTTGTTTTCCTTTAGGATTAGAAATACTTCACTCCAAGCTCTTCTTGACTTGAAAATTTGTATTGAGAAATATGCTGTGATTCTGATAGACTTTCCTTCATAGATGATCTGTTTCTTTTCTCTAACAGCTTTTAGTATTCTGTTCTTGTGCTGAATTTGTGATATCCTAATTATTATATGTCTGGGTGAA
This sequence comes from Cuniculus paca, assembly GCA_004365215.1. Lineage (NCBI taxonomy): Eukaryota > Metazoa > Chordata > Mammalia > Rodentia > Cuniculidae > Cuniculus > Cuniculus paca. The sequence goes on along the minus strand of RJWT010009643.1, from coordinate 13,590 downwards.
GATTTATTTTGGTTTTGGCTAACGGGGGTACTATATGCCTCACTTATCTATGCATCAGATTCTTTTCCCACATTTGGAAAATTTTCTGCTATTATTTCTGTAAATAATCTTCATATGTCATTTGATCCTCCTTTTTTGTTGACAGCTATCAGTCTTATATTGTTTCTCTTTGCATCATCTTGCAGCTGTTGAATTGTTGATTCCTGGTTCCTTGTTATTTTTAAGAGACCTTTTCTGTCATGATCATAAACTTCCATCCTGTCTTCAAGGTTCAAGAGTCTATCTTCAGCTTGATTCAAGCAGTTTTGCCAGCTTTAAGTGGAATTTTTAATTTCCTGAATATCCCTCTGAATCTGTTTCAGGCATTCTAAATCTGTTGTATGTTGTTCATTCAACATTTCCATCATTTTCTTTTATTCCTCTATTTTTTAATCTAGATCTTCTTTACATACACTCAACATTTCTTTCATAATGTTTCATATTTTTTTTTAATCTGGGAGATTATTTCTGATCTGATTTCCTCTATTACTTCATGGAGTTGTTTCTTTACTTCAGTTGCTATCATTTCAGAAAGTTCAGTTGAACAATTTCCAGTGTCCTCCATTTCAATGTCTCCTGGGTTTGCTCTTGGTGGGCTGGAAGACTCAGACTGCATCTTGCCCTTTCATTTTGTCATTTTCCTCTGGGACCCATACAGCTCGGCAGGCACCCTCCCAATAGATTGCACTGGTATGCTGAACTGGGCAGACATTTGATCCTCTAATATCCTAATGGCTATCCAGGATGTACCCACAAACTATGGTGCTGGAGCCTTGAGTTCTGTGACCTGTGAGGCTGGCAGGGTGTTTCCCTGATGGATTGCATGGGTTATACTAGGATGCTGGGCTGGACAGAGTTCTGATCCTCCTTGCAGCTGGAAGGGATGCACCCCCAAATTGTGGCACCACTGAGCCTTGCACCTGGCCCTGTTTTAAGTTTTGGACCTATGTTGTAGGTTGTATGTAAATGGTCTTTGTGTTCAGAAGAAAGTCATGGATATGGCTATTTGCCTAGAAACAGAAAAAAATAGAGAACAAAAAGACTAAGTAATGTTTATTCTGGAAAAATGATGGCTACTAAGAGGAAAATCAAATTGCTTAGAAGGACTGGCTTAAGAAACAAAAATTTGGTCAGGGATTTAGCTCCAGTGGTATGGCACCTGCCTGGCAAGCGGGAGGTCATGAGTTTTATCCCTGGTACAAAAAAAAAAAAGAAACAAAAATTTTAGTGAATAACTCCATCATTCTAAGGTTGTCTAAAAGACAGCTTTCACTGAGTATAACAATATTCATTGCTACTTTCAAAATCATACAGAAGAAAAGCATTCTGTGCTAAAGAGTACTGGTCTTTATACATTTTGAAATATTCAAAAGTAGACTGTGTGTGATTATTTTGTAAGAATGGTTTAGTAGAACAAATATTTGAAGAAAGTTTCAATTTTGTTACATTATACTTCCTGATGCCAGATATGTTATAATTAATACCTTTAAAAACTGTTTATGAGCTACATTCTCTCATTAAAATTTTAGTATTTAGAGGTCAATAAATATTGTATCAACTGAATATTATACCTTTTAAGATGTTATACATGGCTTTGGTATGCTGTGGTGCTGGAAATCTATGTATATATGAATTTATCCCTTTAAAACTCATTTGTGAATGAAGACTTGAAGTTTTAACTGAAATGTTAAATAAAGAAACCAAATTAATACTGAAAATTTTATCCAACTTGAAAAGTTCCATTTATGATAAGTCTACTTCATTAAGATTGCAAAACTACTTCAAAATACTTCCTTCAAAATTCTTCAAGGGCTGGGGATCTAGCTTGGTGGTGTAAGCACCTGCCTGGCAAGTGCAAGGTCATGAGTTTGATCCCCGGTGCTGCAAAAAAAAAAAAAAAAAAAAAAAAAATAAGAAAACAAAAGAAAGTTTAAAAAAAAATTCTTCAAGTATGATTAGGATTAAATTCCTCATGAAGTTAGAAGTTCTCTCTTCCAATGTATTTCATCAAAACCTAGATAGTGGCAATGTTCTTGATTATTATTTTATTTTCAAAACACCTAAAAAGAATGAATAAAACATTTCAAGAAATTGATGTAGAAATAAGTTAATAGTTGGAATGCTTATTTTCTCCAGTTCAGATTTTTCTCTTAATGAACACCTTCAGTTAGGCCAAAGATAATCAAGTTTTAGATATTTTAGTATTTAAAATTGAGATTTAGTGAATGAAACATGGGAGTTGATTTCAATATTGGGGCCACAAAGAGTTAATGAATCAATTCTAAGATAATGCATGTGAGTGTTCTTATATCAGCATTTTTACATGTGATAAATTTAATTTAAATATTTATTTACATAGAAGGTTGGAAGAAGCATAGCTTGGTTTTCTAAGCATTGGTTATGTGCTAAAATGATTATTCGGTCATAGCAAACCAAAATACATCTTTGTCATTCTAACATTTTGCTCCTATTAATGTTTGTATATATACTAGTTTTCACTTGTGGAGAAATATGATTAATAAACATATCTATGTGTTTGTTTTTATTTGCTTATTTTTTGAGACAAGGTCTCACAATGTAGTTTAGGCTGAATTTGAACTCCCTATGTGGCCCAGGCTGGGTGTGAGCACATGGTAATCCTCCAGCCTCAGACTTGCAGGTGCTGGGATTATAGGCATGCACCACCACTCCCCACTTTATTTTTATTTTTTGCTGTCTTAATTTTTCTTTTAATTTTAAAGTTTTCTTAGTACAAGCTTACCATACAGAGTAATTACGTTACTATAGGGAGTTGGAATGTACAGAACACATCTTGATTCTTTTATTTCTTTTCTTTACCTGCCTTTCTCTTTGCTTGTGGGTTGTACTTATGTTTTAAATATGACACACACTATAGTGATTCTGGTATCTTTGTAATGGCATGTACATAAGACCAAGTAACGCAGTCAGATCGTAATAAAAATGTATGATTTTAGTAAATTTAAAAGAGCATCATTTGGTTTCTTCATAAGTCAATCAAAATATTTATTAGGATTCTATTATAATCAGTTCTTAGAATACTATTATCCATTTCCTGACAGTGTTATTTCAATTTAAAATCACATTCAGGAAATAACACTGTATGAATTATAGAAGATCAGCATCTTTCACAGCATCAGCATAATACGAATGAGAACAATTAATCATATACAAAACAATCCTCATAAGAAAGAGTTTTTCTTAGGCAAATATTTGTAACTCTGAGGCAAAAAGATGAACTATATTAAGAGTCTATATAAAAAATGAAAACACTTGCACCAATAGCAAATACACATAATAATACAAGCTTACACACAAATACATTAATATGCTTCATTTCACGAGTAATAAAAGGAATGCAAATCAAACTCATGAAATTATTTTTCTGTCTATAAAATGAGCACATATTTTAAATTAAATATTCTGTACTGGAGACTTTTATGATGAGATAAATATATCACAAGTGAGCACATAAGCACTATAACTGTGTGAATCACTCAATTAAATATTGTACTTTGTGAGACTCTGATTCCCTGGTATAACAGGTGAATAATACAAAGTCAGTATACTTTATATATGGAAATTCTTTTTCTGTATTATTTGTGACAAAGGTATTGAAAAATAAACCTAAATCCTTAGTGGTTGAGAAATATTATATGTTCATGCAAGTAAATATTATGAAGCTCTTGAAATGACATTTATGAAAATTCTTAATAATGAGAAAATCCTTATTGCATAATGTTGAATTTTTAAAAGATGATAAATTTGATAGACCAGAAATGAAAATACAATGAATGAAAGCAGATTAGAAATAAAGATGATCTATTGCTGAAAATGTTTATTGTACAAGATCGGATTATGAGTGTCCATTATTTTGTATCTTTAAGTTTTTATGATACTTGCCACACTCTAAAATGAATAATTTCCCTACTAACCGTGAAAAAATATAGACAGATAGTTTATATTCAAGTGATTATAGGCTTCCATGAAGAGCAATGTGATTTCTAAATCCAAGATAATACTAAAGTGTTTCTGTGTGCACTCTAGATTGGGTAGTTTATTGTTTTTGTTTTTCTAATACAATGCAAAAGGAAAACAATGGCTCAGGTCCAGAAATAAACCCCTAAAAGGTGTAATTAGTAAACCAACCACTGAGATACCAAGTTGTTTATTGATAGGTGTAATCTCAATCAATCCCTAAAAAATCTTGATCCATCTGACAAGAAATCACCTCAATTTATTTTACACTTTTCAGAAAAAAATTGTCTGTCAAATGTCTAAATACTCTCATCACGTTTTAATATACTAACTACTCTCAGAATCATCATGAAGAAATGATTTTAGAATGTAAAATTTTATTACTAAAATCACAATTATTTTCCTTAAACCTAAAAGTATTTAGAAAAATTTCTCTTGCATGATGATATCTTAGAAAAAAATTTAACTATAATACATGAAACCAAGTAAATATTGCTCAGTTCTTAAAATTGTATTTTGAAGGTTACATATTATCTTGATAAAATGCTTAGAATAGAGAGTAAAATGCAGAAGTAAGATGCCAAAACAATAACTTCAGGATCCCAATGGGGTTGAGTTAGATGTGTTAGAATATGAAAGACACACATGGGGCAATCAAGAGTTTGTCTCTACAATGAGATGATGACTTACATTTTTACCATATTTTATTCACACTTTATATTAAAAAAATAAATATGTGGTACTAATTTATTTATTTGGTAACTTGTAGACATTTTTCTAATCTTTATTCTTGTTGAACAGTTTTTAAAAGTGCAGAAAAATTGCAAAAATACTGCAAAAACTCACATATGCCCTTCAAATAATTTCTCCTATTACATATTAACATTTTACACTAGTGTAATATATTTATGTTGATAAATGAACTAACACTGATTAATTACTATACACATCCGTCTAAACTGTACTGAGATATCCTTATCTATTCCTAACATCCTTCTTCTACTCTAGGATCCTCCCAGCAGGACATGCATTACCTTCAGCATTTTTGTCACAAGACTTCCTCTTACGTGTAACAGTTCCTCAAACTGTTTCCAATGACATTGGCAATGTTTAGAAATGCTAGACAGATATTTTTCAAAAAATTTATCTTTTAGGATTTGTTTACTTTGATTTTCATGGTGAAATCAGATCATATGAAGGGTGCACAGTGCTAACATGATTTTATCACTGCTGCTCTTGATCACCTGGGTAGATACTGTTTTTCAGATTTCTCTCCATAAAGTTACCTTGCACCCAGCTCTGCCTTCCCACTCTGTCTTCTTTGGGAGGAGGTCTCTGAGGGCAACCCACACTCAAGAAGTGGAAGCTGAAGTTTTCCTGGCAGAGGCAGAGCATTTACAGAAAGTACTTACAACTCTTCTGCATGAGAAATTTGCATATTGTTGCTAAAATTAACTAGTTTTATTGGTACATTTTAAGCGTACTTAATGATCACATTTGTCATAGGGAATTTGTACCTGTATATGATATATCTCCAGTCTTTTTTTTTTCATTCTTCTCTTCTTCAACCCCCTCTTTCCTCATTTACAATAGCTTTGTTTCCATGTTTTCCTTCTGTTCTCATTTTTCCTTTCGCTTCTTTTCTTTCCCCTTCCCCCTTGCTAGTTCCCCTTCCCATTTGAACATTTTCTGCCTATTTCACAATATGCAGTATACATTTTAGTTCTTATATATACTTTCAGTTTCTCACACCAGAGAAACAATATGATATTTACATATGTGTGTCTAACTTATTTCAGTTGAGAATGTGGTCTCCAGGTGCATCCATTTACTAAGAAACCTTCTTTATGGCACAGTAGTACTCCACTGTATAAAAAAACATATTTTCTTTATCCATTCATCAGTTGATGGGCATTTGGATTCCTTCTAAGTTTTATCTATTATTATCTTTGCTGCTATAAACATGGATGTGCATATATCACTATGGTGTGATGTTTTAAAAGAAATACATTTAAGATTTAATTATTTGTATAAAATGCATTTTCAAATATGCACACATTTGTTTGGGGGAAATAATATTTTTTAAATATTTTGAGTAAAATGTATTTAGGGAAGAAAATAACTTTCAGTCTTTATTAACTTTTTAGGAATTTATCAAGGGCTGGGGATTTAGGTCAGTGGCCAAAGCGCCTGCCTGGCAAGCATGAGGTTGTGAGTTTGATCCCTGGTTCTGCCAAAAAAAAAAAAAAAGAATTTATCTATGGATATATATATATATTGGATTTTTAATGTCTAATTTTGATAATGTTATGTTAGATTTCAAACAAATTTTCAATTGTTTCTATATCATAATTTCAAAAAAATAAAAAGTTCAGTGTCTCATGATGTGACAAAGAAGGAGAAATTATACTGTTAAAAACCATGTTAATTCTAGGTAATATATAGTAAAAAAGATTGTATTATCTTATTACTTATAATAAGACATTTAGAAAAAGAGGAAAGTAAAAAGTATGTTTTAGAAACACAGCATATCCTTCACTCCATCTCCATACGGAAAGAATTTTATTTTTGTACTGTCATTAATTCACATGTATTCAAATAAGAATCAATGACAAAGAAAATTTAATATGCAAATTAAATCTGTAACACATTTTGGTGGATCTGAAAAAAATTGTACTCTAGTTGTTGGGGGCCATTAATATTATTATCTCTCTTACTGATTTGTAACTATCTTGCCCTTCAGTGAGATCTCTGCTCTAGAGTTTATTTGTTGGAGTAAAAATCCTGGAACAAGTTTGTGTGGGTTGAAATCCCATTTTCCTCCCTTACTCTGTGAACATGGGCTAATTACAGATTAACCCCCAGGCTCCCTTTTTCTATTCATAGCACAAGCATCTAAACAGTCCTACTTTCTTATATTAGTAAATATATTTAAAAGGATAAAACAGTTTCTAATTTATAGTGCTCACTTGAGAAAATGTTATACATTTGACTATGATTTTGATTGTTTGTGTGATTATCTAATAACCCACAGTGCAAAGATACCAGACAGGAATGAAGAAATATACTGAAAAAATACTGTAGCTTTGGACCAGGGATTTAGCTCAGCAGCATAAGAGCCTGCCTGACAAGCATGAGGTCATGAATTCAATTCTCATTACTAAAAAAAAAAAAACTGTAGTTTTTCGCATACGTATATTTTTAATTGTAATAGTTCATAGCTTTATAAATACACGTACTCACATGAATGCACATGTATGGAAAGAATTTTTATAATATATCAATAATATTGTGTTTTTTATTTTAAAAAACTTATTTATTTTTTTATTTTGGAGATAGGGTCTTGCTATGTAGGTCAGGCTAGCTTTGAATTTATTATGTAGCCCAAGCTGGTCTTGAACTCTCAGCAATCCTCTTTCCTCAGTCTCCTGAGTGCTGGGATTACAGGTGTGCACCACCACACCTGACTATAATACTGTATTTTAAAAAATTCATTGAGATTCAATCAATTTTTGTATCAGTGTCTTCAGAAACCTCACTGGGAATATTTAATGTTTTGTGAGTGACATTTTGACATAAATATGATGTATCTTAAAAGACAATATAAACTCTGAGTCCTAAAATATTTTGCATATATATATTTAAATATACTCATATAGATATTTATTATTCCATCAATATTCAATAATTAAATAATTTTTAAATTGATTTGAGATAGCTTGACAATCCAGACGTAATTAAAGAGCTATTTTTGTCAATGTTTAAGAATATTTTAGTATATTTCCTAAAGTAAATTTTGTCATATTTTACTCACTTGCAATCTTCTTTTATTCTTGCAGAGATTTGTTAGCTTTTCAGATTTCATGTGATTAAAAGGGAAAAAGAACTTTTTGTTACCCGTCGTTTTAAACCACTGGATACTAACTGGCTGCTCCTATTTTAAAATTCCTTCAGGAGACAAATCATTCTTGTGGGAAAGACAAATAATAGGAATTTCTATCTATATTTGGGAATCTGTCTAACTATTTATCTATTATCTATGTATCCTTCATGTCTATCTACTTACATATCATCTATCTATTGTCTATCTAGAAGAACATATTTATATTTACTATCATGTCATGTCAGGTAAAAATGAGGACCATGAGGTAAAATAGAATATCAGCAGAATGCTCATTTAACATGGTAACACTTGCTGAAAGTTTTCTTTCCAGATTTGATGCATCTATCTTCATTCATATTCTTAAGAACAAAAATCTTATTTATTGTGTTCCTATGATAGGTGTATAATAGTGAATAAGACAGGAATAATTCCTCTTTCCCAAGTATCTTAAAATATAGTAAAACATTACAGTCATTTAAACTATGTGTGACTACACACAGCAGATATTATATTTATACATGTAATAATTAAGAATCATATAGTTGTATAAAAAGTTTAAATGTAATTACATTCAAAAGTACTTGGACTGAGGGCTGGGGATCTAGCTCAGCAGTCTAAGCTCCTGCCCAGCAAGCGCAAGGTCGTGAGTTCAATCCCCGGTGCCGCAAAAAAAAAAAAAAAAAAAAAAAAGTACTTGGACTGGTAAGAGGAAATGTTTCCCATATATAAAAATAGAACATTTCTAGAATCAAAAGGACATATAAGTGGATTTTAAATTTTCCCTATTTAATTGCACCCAAATTGTGTCTTACTTAGAGAAATATCTCATTTAGTCATTCTGGGGATTTCTAATAAACTCTGGTTGAATTAACAACAAGAATTAATAATTTAAATTCCTGAAAACTCGTGTGACTGTACACTCCTGATAGCATCTAAAATTAATTCAAATCAAAGTACATTAAATGTCTTAAATTTCATTTTCAACTGTGCAGGTGTGGTGGCATATACCTGTAATTCCAGCTTTTGGGAGGCGGAGGCACGTGGGTTGTGCAAGTTCGAGGCAAGTGTAGGCCACAGTAGTGAGCTCAAGACCCATCTTAACTGCATAGCGAGACCCTGTCTAAAAAACAAAACAAAACAAAACAGAACAATTCATTTTCAAACTACCTACACTATTTATCTTTTCTTCCCAGCATCCACATATAATTTTTGGCTCCTTCTCTTATTTTCTACATAAAATTCAAGTAATTCAATTTGTTTTTTACTTTTTTTTATGGACAGAGCTTTCTCAAAATATTTGTAAGATTATCACAAGAATTACAAAGAATAGACAATCACATCAGCATACTGAGTTTTGGTCCTCTGAGAATCAAGAAAACTTTCCAGCTACATTAACCCCAAAATATGAAAAATTTGAGCTGAAAATAGCCTCTTTCCATAACATATCTGTGGAAATGTGAATGGGGATTCATCCTATGCTGAGGTTACACTAAAGAAAAGAGGTTGATGCTGTTTTCCATTTCATGATTTTATTGTGGGAATGCAGACCACTGAACAAAAGATCATCAAATTTCCTAAGCTCTTGACTATTTGCTTCCCATTATTTATCATATTCTTTCATTACAAATACCTTTATATGCCTAACACTTGATTTTTCGTACTATTTAAAGTGCAAACATGAGGACTCAGGGATCGGTGGAGGAGAGAGAAGGAAGGGAAAGGACATGAAAAAAGGAATTATGATGTGTTATGTTCATGTTCCAGACAAGGAAAGTAAGCATTGTATACTACATACATGTACTAATAAACCAAAATAAAAAATAAATGAAGTGCAATGTTTTGATGCATTAGTTGGGGATTACATGGAATGAAAACTTACACCCTATGTACACATATGTACACTGCACATTGGACAAGTGTGCATCAATTGTATGAGTTTAACCACTAATGTTTTTATTTTAAAACCTAACAGCAATCAAAGCATGGTATTCATACATCCAAAAAACTATGCGTGACAAGAAGGGAGACACAGATAACCTTTTCCTATTAAACTAAAATAACTAAGCTATTTCTTTCATATATCTAACTTGAGAGTCCCAGTCTTTTGCCTATATGCTTTTGTCTATTTTTGTATACAAGATCTTTGCCAGTAAACGTTTTGCAATTTTCCGTTTTTTTACTCATTTTTTTCCAAAAAGTACAAGTTTTTAATTTTGGTGAAGTTGTCAACTAAAACCCATTTATTTGTAATGTTTTGTTCTTTTTACACATTTCTAGATTCTATTTGAAAATATTAGTGTTATAAAGGATATTTGCAATTTTCTTCTTTAGAAGTGTTTATGTCAGATTTTTCTTTTCAGCATTTTATGACTTCATGAGATAGAGACTTTCCTTCTTTATTTTATGAAACTGCTATTATACATTTGGCATAATTCCATTAGTATTTGACAAAATTCTATTTTTGAAATTATGTGGACTCTTGTTTGTGGGAACTACATCAATAGGAAATGCAGTTTCATAAATACATATAAGTTTATTCAGATTTTTCATTTCTTTTGCAACACATAGTAAACTGTATTTCTCTCTGAAGATGAATGCATTAGTACAAAGCTGGTCACAAACAATACCTTAATTATCCTTCCATTACCTACAGTATATGTCATATATCTCTTATTTTTCAGATTGGTACTTTGTTCTCTCTCCCTTTTTCTCTCTTTTGTCTAGCACAATTTTTACCAGTTGTGCTCATCTGTTTAAAGAGCCAAAGTTTGTTTCTTCTACTTTTCTCCATTGCTTTTTACTTTATTAATTCTCAGGTTTTATTCCTTTATTTCCTTTTTCCACATCCTTTGAGTTTATTAGGCTCTTTTTTCATAACTTCTCAGGGTAGAAATTTAAAGAATTGATTTTTAGTTTCTCTTGCTTTCAAATATAATTACTAAAAGTTATAAATTTTCTTGAGCATACAGCTTTAGATTAACTTCACAGATTATATGTTGAATTTTTCTATTTAATTTGCAATTTTTAAAATTTTCTTGGTGATTATTCTCTTATTCATGGATTATTTATAAGAGGTAAAATTGAAAGTATGTTCCTTCATTTTCAAATATTTTAGTCTTTCTAGGAATCCAGTTGTTGATTTAGAGTTCAATTCTATTTTGACTGGAAACAATCTGTAAAATTCTAATGTTTAGAAATTTATTGACTTATTCATGGTAGAGCATGTAGTCTATTTTGATGAATATTTTATGTGAAAAAATGTGAATTCTGAAGTACTGCATATACTATTATGTATTTAAACATAACAGAAATATTTTCAGATTTTCTACATATTTTTAAATTTTTCAAAAATTGTTTCATTTATTACTGAGAATATGGTCTTAAGGGCTCCGATAATGATTGTAGATCTTTGAATATTCCAGTAGTTTCTTTTATGTATTTTGAAGTCTTGTTATGTAGGGTGAATAAATAAGAAATGATTGCTAAAAATAAAGTCAGAAATATTTTCTTTAGAAAAATTTGTATCTAAGGTCTTGAATTCAGTTCCATGATCTATTTGGAGTTAATATTTGCATGTACTGTAACATAATTTTACAAGTTTACCTGACATGTACATTTGAGAATTGCTATGGATTGAAATGTTTTCCATCTAAAAATTATATAACTACAACTATTTTAAAAATATTGTTTCAATATTTTCAAGACACTTATCAGTTTTGTAACATATATTAAAAATATGCATTGAAAATTCATATTTGCATAATCATTTATTTTATTTTCTAAAACTAGCAAGATATATAATATTGACAACTGCTAATTACCACCAAAAAAGTTATACAATTAGAATATTTTTTTCATACAAATAATGTAATCATTGCTTATAAGCGTTTGTCACACTATAACCAGATAATCACTGTGTGTCAAAGACAATTTACAATCATTATTTACCACATTACAAAGATTTAAGATTCTCCTGTAGGCTTAATTGTATTAAAAACTAAGTTGGAATGTTTTGTAGGCAACACAATAACTGAATCACACATGTTCAAGTAATTGCAGCAGAAGTTGAAATGAAAATTACCTATGGTTCCCATACTTGCCTTGAATTTTTAAAATTTCAGTGAGAGGAGTTGGTCCATCAGAGGTGAAAATTAAAGTTTCACTATAAGATTTTTTTAATCAAAGAGGTAACTTACTGTTGATTAAATATGTTTCCCATAAATCTTTCATCTGGTGGTTCTGGTAGGTAAAGTTAATTTGTCTATGATGCCATACATGCTGGCCTTCCAAAGAAGTCAGCCTCATGATCAACAAAACCATTAACGAGTTTAAGTCATCCTGATTTAAACTAGATAACAACTGCTTAAGATAATCACTCTTAAGAGAATGAAGATGGGATGGAATGAGGGCTTGAATCACTGGTTCATCATATGACACATCTCCATCTGCAAGGCTCGGGGTCCAGTCTCACATTATGCCATCAGAAGAGCTGCTGCATCCTCCAGGAAGAATGCGAAGAGACCATAAGGCCGAAGGTCTTACTGGGTTGCTTTATTACACTGCAACAAGTGTGTAATGAACCCTCATCCTTAATCATTGCCAGAGAAGGGACTGGTGCTTCACTAACCATTGATTTTATAAATTACATTGTCTAAAGATAAAGATTCTTCTAACATCTGACATTCAGCTTTGCTAGACCCCATTTCATTACCACAGAAACAAATGGGCTACAGAGGAACTCTGCAACTGCTACTTATCTTGCCTTTATATGTTTTTCTTAATAAAGGCTTTTCTGAAATTGATATACATACTACTTGGTGTCATTAAGCCTAGTTGGTAGGCTTATAAACACACAAATTTCCTCTTACTATATTTTATTGTTGAATCAGAATCTAGCAAATAGAGTAAGGAAAGAATTATTATAAATACATGCACCTTCATCAAATTGGACAACAGAAATTCACATTGTATGTTTCTTCTCATATTTGTTTTTCATGCTATTAATATGCTTTATGTGGAATTTCTGATATTATTGCTGAGAATGAAAGATATATTTTCTGCCTTTGGTTTTCTGTGTATTCATTTTTATTGCAGCAGAAAAACTGTGTTTCGCTAATGGTATGTGGCTTTTTGTCTTTAATTATTAAGTAGTAAACCTCGAAAGAGTTCCAAACACTTATTAATTACACTGAAACTTTACACAATACTGAACTGAGTAGCACATCAATAAGCATGGAAGAAAAATTCAGACTTTCGTATTTTTCTATATTGTATTTACTTACTGACGATATCATAAGTAACTAAATTTCAGGGTACAATATACACATTGCACAATGTTAATGATAGAAGATCTTTATTTTACACAAAGTTTTGCAATGCATTTTTTATATATCTATACATACATGATTAAGTTTGTTATATTTTATATATAAAATCATCATCATCATCATCAACATCCCTTTCTAGAGTTTAGAGCTTAGATCATACCTTCCTGTCTGGGCTACATTATCTCTTATTCTTAATAAGGGTGAGTCATGAAGAGACTCAGCATTCCTCTCCTCCCCTCTCCTCTCCTCTCTCCTCCTCTCCTCTCCGCTCCCCTCCCCTCCTCTCCCCTCCCCTCCCCTCCCCTCCTTTCCTCTCTTCTTTTTTCTTTTTATGGTACTAGAAAT
>RJWT010009642.1:0-24956 GCA_004365215.1 Cuniculus paca | reverse complement strand
ATATACTTTATAAAGAGTGTGTATTGGGGTTCTACCAATAATTTTAGGGATTTTTTAAATTTTTAAATTGAAGTATAACTTACATACAGAAAAGTGCACAAATCTTGACTGTGTGGTGTAATGAAATTTTATGTATGCACACATCTAATACCTGCTCTCCAGATAAAAATCTGGTCTTGAACTCCTGGATTCAAGAGTTCTCCCAAGCTACCCTCTCATGTGCTAGGACTACAGATGCGTACCACCAGGTCCAGCTAGGGACAGTACATAGGGCACTTTATGGTAGTTTTCTCTCTGAATTTCTACAATTCTCATTTCTTTGGGGTGAATATTTTTATGATTTGTTTTAGTTACCTTCTCATTGTTAGGAAAAAATACTTGAGTCACAAGTTAAAGGAGCCAAATTAACAAATTTGAACATTTTCTTTCCATTTCCCAATATCTATTATACATTTGGGTCCTTATTTACACTTTCAGTTTCTCATACCAGAGAAATAATGTGGTATTTAAATATGTGTGTCCAATTTATTTCACCTAAGAGCATGGTCTGAAGGTGCATTCGCTTAACTAGAAATGTCTCAAACTTATCCTGTATGGCTGAAAAAAATCCACATTTTCCTTTATCAGTTCATCAGTTGATGGGCACTTGGGCTGTTTCCAAGATTTAGCCATAACAAAATGTGCCGCTATAAACACGAGTGTGCATATATTGCTGTGGTATAATGCTTTTAATTCTTTTGGGAAAATACCAAGGAGGGAAATAGCTGGGTCAAGTAGAACTTCGTTTTAGTTTTTTGAGAAATCTCCACACTGATTTTCACAGTGGTTGCAGCAGTCTACACTCCCACCAACAGCAGAGAAGCGTTCCTTTTTCCCTACAGCCCCTCAATCATTTGTTACTGGTTGATTTCTTGATAATAGCCATTCTTTCTGGAGATGCAATCTCAACAGTGTTTTAATGACCAGATATTGGAATTTTTTCATATATTTACTTGCTTTTTGTCATGTCTATACCAGTGTCTTCAAGAGTTCTCCCTATGCTATCTTACCACAGATTTAATATTTGTTTTAATATTTAGATCACTGATCCATTTTTAGTTTAGCACATGGTGAAAGATATGGGTCCAATTTTAATCTTCAGTATGCGAAAAGCCAGTTTTTTCAGCATCATTAAGGCTATCTTTCTTCTAGTGAGGGTGTTTGGCTCCTTTGTCAAAGATAAGGTGGCAGAGTGTGTTTGGTGTTGTTTCTCCATCGTCCAGTGTTTTTGGATAGTATGGGGCTGTTTTTGTCTCAGAGGCTTTGCAGTATAATCTCAAGTAAGGGATTGTGATGTCCTCTCCTTGCCTTTGTTGCCCAGAATTTCTTTTTCTACTCTAGGTCTCTTTTGGCTCCAAATAAATTTTAGGATTTTCTCTATTCTGTGAGATGTTATTTTGATTAGAATTGCAATTAAATCTATATAACGATTTTGGAAGTATGGCCATTTTCACTATATTGGTTCTTCCTACCCAAGAACAAGGGCTTTCATTTTCTTATATCTTCTTTGATCTTCTTTTTCAGAGTACTGTAGTTTTCAATGTAAAAGGTTTTTTACTTCCTTCATCGGATTGATTCTTGGGGAGACTGAGGCAGGAGGATTGCCATGAGTTTGAGGCCAGACTGGCCTAGTGAGTGTAAGGTCAGTCTGAACTGAATAGCAAGACCCTGCCTGTAAAAACAAAAAGAAAGAAAAAGTCTTCTTATTTTCACCACCACCATTACCGCCTCTGCCTTTTTTTTTTTTTTAAAGAAATTGCTCAAGTAAATCGGGTTGGATTTAGTGGTGAAACAGTGGAATGATGGAGACTTTCAAATTTATCTGATCAAAACTGTTGGAATTTTCCTTCTATTTTCTGAAACCTGTCTACACTTAAGGCCACCTTGGGTCATTCAATTCAAATAATGTTATTGTGTACTGGGTTTAAAATTATGAACATTTCATTTTTGACAAGATAAAGAGCTGTGCAAATTTGGCTAAGGAATTTTATATCTGTGGAAATAAGGGGAGAGAAAACTGAAGAAGCAAGCTGTGGTCAGATCTTGGATGGCCCACAGCTTAGATTACCTATAGCATTACAGTGATATTATATTAAATAGACTTTTGGAAGGGAGTGCTCAGAAAGTGTGATCACAATTTTCTAAGAGAAAACTAATTCTAACCTTCAAATAGCTAATTTAGTTTTTGAAATGCAGTTTAGTATTTCATGAGTCGTCATTCTGGTTAGCATTAATCTAGCCAGGTGACCTCACATAAGCCACATCATAACCTTCCTGTGGCTTAGTAGTTTCTGATTTACAGAAATAAGGTGGCTTAAGCTAGACAGTCTCAAGTGAAATTTCTAGTGTGAAATTACTTACTAAAAGTCTTGGCATGTTGTAAACATGTAAAGATTTAACAGTTCAGAAATCTTTCAGAGTATTCTTTATGAACATTAAGAAAATTAATTCTTCTGCAGGAGAAGTATTTAAGTAAACACAGAAAATATGCTTCATAGTTTCTTACGTATAACATTTAAGGATTGGGCCTGTTAATGGTATTTACTTTTAAGTGATGTTAAAGGGAACTGTATAGGAAATGACATTTACTGAATGGCTATTTCATATCTGAAACTCTCCCCAGTCCTTTTATACTAGGCCATTTAACCTATATATTAATATATTAGCATTATCTTCATTATATTTACAAAGACTCTAAGGTCTGAAAAGTAACCTGAGCCAGGCGATAACTAAGTGGAATTCAGATCTGATAAAAAGTTCACTCTATAAAGCTGTGTTCAAAGTACAGAACAGGAGCTATAAACTCTAGAAAGTTGTAATGGCAACCAGTGCTGAAAATGTCTCTGTCTGCTAGAGTAGGAGATAAGCTGTTACAATAGGAATATGGTAACTCCAGTAGGGTACTTTACAGAACACTCAATTTCCTGTTTTCTTCCTGTACCAGTCTTCAGGTACTGGCCATGTTTTTGGGTCGCCAACTTACTGTTCACAAAGATGAAGGTTCTTGGCATATTGCTGCTTTTCTGTCCCACAGGGTGTTGTCCCTGTACGTATTATTAGTAATGAGTTCTCTGCAAGGAACAGCGCAAGGAAGCACACACTCAAGGTGCAAATACTTCCTTCAAATACGAATTTATAGCTATGATTCTGACAGTTTTATAATACTATAGGGAGAGAATTAAGAAAATATGAATGAAAATGTAATTAAATGAAGGTGTGACCCATTCCCAATACAAGGCAACCGAGAGGATCACGTGAGGAAAAAAAAAAAAGCTAGTTTGTATGAGGACCACAAGGAGTCAGAATAGTACATATAACTACTTATCCGCCCACACGCTGTGCCAACAGAATGCACTGACTTTCCCGGGTTGCCTCTGTAGCCCTCAAACGCAGGCCACATACACAGACACCTTATAAAGATGCTTGCCAAAGTGTGAAAGCAACTCTGCTCAGAATATGAAACATACTCAGAAATGCTCCCTTAGGATGGCATCAAAAACAAGCCATTCTCTGTTTGAGAAACATAAACTCAGAGTTAAAGAAAATGCTGATCTAAGGCCCCCGACTCATGTGACTGAGTTCCTTTCATGTTTCATTAAGAAATCTGTGGCTCACCCGAGAGCTAAAGTCTGTGATGCTGAAGAGGGAAAGGGTTCTGTTTTTGTGTCTTCTTGGAAGAGAAATTCATAATTAAGTATTTGTGCCCATTTTTTCATTGTGACCTGACAGAAGACTAACAAATTGATTTGCTGTTCAAGTAGACAGCAGTATCTTCAATTGAAGATAATCCGTTTATAGTTCTCTGATCTAATTTTACACTCATCAAACAACTTTCACTTCTATAATTTTGTCTCGAGTGCAGAGGGACACCAGAAGAAACTACATATCACATTAAAAGAATTGCTAACACTTACTGAGCTCTTACTAGGTACTAAGTGGTTTTGGTATTTTAATGTTTAAATTTAATTCTCACAAAAACTCCACGAAGGAGGTACAGAGTGGTCAAATTCAGGGTGGTCAAGTAACTTAATTAATAAAAGTCGCACTGGCAAACTGTAAGTGCACAGAAGCTTCACACGGAACTAAATTAGCAATGAAAAGCATTTGTGCTTCTTGTGGAGTTTTGGTTCTGATCTAAGCCATGCCCTGTGCAAGTTACGAAGGCAACGTGAGAAACCTCAAATAAATGCTCTCACAAACTGTTTTCAAGCATTGAGTACAAGATAAATCTCTTTAAAACTACAAGATGGAGCTATAGGTATGCAAAAAATATTTACTTATGTTCCTAAAATACATGAACTCTCACCAGTTATTAAAGGAGTACAAAACATTCAGATATAGGAACATATCTTGCTGCAACAGTTCTTGGAATTCTGAACTTTTGTAGAAAATGCAACTTTGCACACGAATGTAGAAATTAACCAAATTAAACACTAAATATTTTTAACATTTAATTTCAACCCCCATGAATGCAGCTACATCAAAACTAACTCCTTTCTCTTACTAATGTTCTATTCTGCAAAGTACAATCATCTCATTAGAAGTTAAAGTAAAATCACACAATCTTAAAGGGCTTTTTAATGAGATTTCAAACTTCTTTAAGAAGTCTATGAGATATACTTTGGTGAAGGCTCAAAACTAGGATATTGATTTCTTCTTATACTGCTGGAAATACATCACAAACAAGTGTACATATTACACCAACACAGAAATGTAACGAGTTTTTTCACAGCCAACTTGGTCAACTATACTTGTAGTTTATTCACTCATATTTCACTTAATTCTTTTATTCATATTTCACTTAGTTCTTTTCTTTAACCCTTCACTTAGTTTTATTCCTACTTCTCTACTGCAGTTTATTCATTTTTATCTTAGCACAAGATCACAATTCAATATTCAAAAAAAAAGTTACATATACTTCTGAATCTTTAATACGGCAAAGCAGTACAGCAGAAGCAAAGACAGCCTGAGCTGGAATCTGTATTCCATGGAGACGGACCTACAATCACAGGGGATTAAAAGGACAGTGGATGGGGGAGAAGCAGCTCTTACTAGTGTGTCAACTGGGGGAAAAAAAAGCGACCAGGGATGAGAGAATTCTGAGTTTCATCATACAAGAAAGCTAAGTAGCAAACAATCTCTGAATAACTATTTTATCATTATTATTTTATTTTTTTATGACACCGGAGATTGAACTTGTGACCTCATGCTTGCCAGGCAGGCGCTTTAGGCCACTGAGCTAAATCCCCAGCCCCTGTCTTTTTGAGACAGGGTCTCACTATGCAGTTCAGGCTGGTCTTGAGCTCACTTTGTAGCCCAGGCTGCTCTCGAACTCACAATGACCCTCCTGTCTCAGCCTCTTGAGTGCTGGGATTACAGGCGTGAGCCACCCCGCCCAGCTCATTATTCTTATTTTAAAAAGTGCTTAACTTATACACAGTGAAATTTCAACTGGTCCTCAACTATTTTAATAGCAATTATGAAGGAAGTTTTAAAATAATCAAAAGTATAATGTCTTTAGTAGTTTCAAAACCAGTATATGAACTTTGGCATGCACTGCTGAATTAATTGATAAGAACAGATAATAGGTCTTAGCCAAAAGGCTGAAAAGTGATTGCACTGCTGAATTGAAACAAAAATATAACCCACTAGACATGAATGGGTCAGTTTTCACAATTTAATAATTTCAAAGAAAAGATTAAATGTCCATCTACAAATTAATTAACTTTTTGGAGACAAATCCCTGATATACTATTCTTCTGATTCCCATAAAAGACTCACTTTGAAGATACAATTGCAGCTGCCCCACATTTCCAGTGACTGTGTCATACACACGCCTTAAAATTCTGTAATCAGCACCCACCAGGTGCCGTATCGCATTCAGCACACCACAGTCAGTCAATACAGACATCCCCAAACACACCAAGGCTGGTTTTGTCAAATGTTTTATTGAGTGTAGACATCTGGAGTACTGTAAAACATGCATTATCTGTAGATTCAAAAAGGAGCAAGCCACATTGTCCTCACTGTCAAATGTGTCAGGCTTGGCATCCATGATGGAGATTAATGAAGTATCATGAGAGTAATACGGTTCTTGAAAAGCTTCTACAATTTGAAGTGGGGTCTTAATCACATGAAAAGCAAGGTTGCTCACATTTAGTAACTTACATTTCATTGGAAGTACACAGTATTTTATAATTTAAAAACAAATAAAAATAATTTCTTTGTAGAAGATTTCCATTGCCCAACTTTATTTGTCCCTCCAGTTTTCGGAAATTTTAATTTAAAAAACCATATGCGTTTTGGAAGTTGTATGTTTATCTGAGCAATAACTAAAATTTTTTATTTCTTTTTTGGTTGCTGAGGTGTATTAAATTTGAAGAAGATAATATCTCCATCTTCAACAATATAATTTCTGCCTTGTTGTCTGTATTTTCCAGCTGCCTGAAAATAGGAAATATAAAGGAAATGGGTTATTATTTTATAGCAAATATGAACAGATACGAGGTTTTATTTGGGTCATGTTAAAAAACAAGCATAAAAACAAAAACAAACAAAAAAAACAAAATATAGGAAAAGGACACGAGTTGAAAACTAAGAGTGAGACGAGAAAGGTACTTCCGACTTGGGCAGAACTAGACTTTCCATATATACATAATGTATTCTCCACTAAACTGTTGGTATATAAATATAATTATACCAATATCATTAAGTTTCATTACGTGCTGTTTATGGTACAGCATGTACATGGTACATTTCTGATGTGTCTGCAAACAGCCAGCAAATCACTGTACCAAAACAGATCAAACCAGGCTGAAAAAAAGCTGCTTTATTTGCTTAAAGAAGTTCTTTGGTGACAAAAAGATAGTATGCTATAAGAAAAACCTCTGATGAGTTGTAGTGCACAGACTGAACTATTTCCTTGCAGTTTCTTAAGTAGTCTTGACCGTGAACGTACACCGTGGTGCACACTCGAATCCATCACTGATGAGGTTCACTGACTAATGGGCTCTAGTTACAGGCAGACTCTAACAGGTTAGACAGGTAGTTTTCTGTTTGTAGTCTGCAAAGCAACTGATTCCACCTGCTGGTATGTAGACCCAAACTTGTAATCTGCTGTAATTTCAATACAAATAAGTGGCAGTTGCAGAAAACTGGGCTCACCTCTTTGGCATGGCACATACGCTTCACCTCAACTAAGCACAACAGGCTCTTCAGCACCCACACTTAACACCGCACATAAGCGACATCGCCCCGTGTGACCTCACCACTGACTAGGCAACAAGGAGAACCTGACGCTTTTACGCTTTTTTGGAAAAATTCTCCAAAGTGTTCTCCCTCTGTTACAATTCATTGACAGTGTGAAACCTTTGCTCAACAACATCAGTACTTCCCTTCAAAGATAATGGTATGTTCAAAGCCAAGTGAAATTAAACGAATCAGTAATAAAAACGCTAACAAAGATCACACATCTAAGGTTAAAATCAACAAATCAGATTAACAAGGCCTCATATGCATATTTTCAATTATACAGACACACTCAAAATCACCTACTAATAAAATATACTATTTTTTAAAAAGACAATGTACCCTAGAATTATACAAGGTATAAATAAATATTAAGTTTTGTAAAGATGTGATATACTGAAGGCCATATGCTATTTCTAGACTCCAAAGCCAACTGTTATAAAACTGTACAGACAATCTGAATCAAACATATTAACATGACATATTAGTGTAAGTTTACATAGTTTGTTACCACTCAAGTTTACTATTAATAGTGACAGTGTTCCTTTAAATTCTCTAGAGACCGTTTAATCCATTTCCACCGCTATCAGAAACACTGGTTGAAAAAAAATCAATACCCATTTGTGAATCTTGAGTACATATTAAACAAGACACGTCTAACCAGTTCATTTGCACTTGAAAGCAGCCATCTGTAGAAGCCAGCTTTGCCTAAGCAGATATGATTGCTAATAATGTGATATCCCTGTAGACTACAAAGCCCACACAGAGCTATTCAGTATATCGTTCACAGCACTGGCATTAAATTAGTTATGCTGCGCTGGTGTTAGAAATACATATATATATATACTGCATGTATACACAATCTTGCTCTCAAACCTAAAATCTACTTACAAAATGCAAGTAAACATTTGTTGAATAAAGGAGCATAAAGCAATTCATAAGGGCTTCATTTTACTAAGAGTCTTAAATGCAAGTTTAGAGATTAAAACCATGCAAAATGTCTAATAGTATTCTAGAATAAAAAGTCAGAGGTCAACCTTTTCCATTTATAGTATAAAGTTCCCATTTAGTGATAAATATTCTAGTAAGCAGGAAATATTATTTTACTATATATTGTTTCTCTGAATTACTGAAGAATGTATTGATAATTCATGTTATCTTTCAAGTTTATTACAACACGGAATCCACTAAGGATTGGCAAAACAGCCTTATCATGTAAGAGTATGAAAAAGAAGCATTTGATTTCTGAATTTTGGTAACAGAAAATATGCTCATTTTTATCTTCTTTATGAGAAAATACATATACCCACATAATGCAGCATGCTGACAGTTTTTTTCCCAAGCTTAGTTAGTATTCCTGACCAAGTTCAGTATCAGTATATCTATCTATATCAATACTATTGGGAAATTAATGGCTTTGTTTAGTTGTAAACTGTAACCTCTTCCACTCTTTTAGAAAATCAAAATGGCCATCATTCAACACTGAACCAATTATATCAAGATTTTTCCCCTCTTCTTCCTGGGGTTCATCTAGTAGTTCTACTGAAGTCATGCTGTCCAGCATGATCATTATACTCTCACAATGAGAACAGACTAAACTTGATGTAAACTTTTTAATATTCCTTTCAAATTATGAAATAGTAAATATAAGACAGTTCTCTTTATTCACTGACATTTTCAAGGTGGCCTTCAAATTTTAAAGAAGCCTTCCTACAATGTTCAGTTTAATCAGATGACATTTCTATTCACTGAAGATTATTAGATTTCTGTAAGTAAAATCTAGTATGTCCAAAAAATTAATTTTGCAACAGAATTTACATTAAAAAAATCGTTTTACTACTCATGTGTAACACTGTTTCACTATTAGTGCCTGCAAATCAAATTACACTGATTAGCTAAAATAAAGTACAATTTTGGACCTGCCCTCTAGTGTTGAGAAAGCAAATCAAATTCCTAAAGATATTTAAACAAAAAAAGTAAAACTATGAAGTTTCAGCAACAACTGGTCTTATTTAACTAAGTTTCTATGCCTTTCCTTGAATTAATCATAAGTACACACGACTGTTATTTCAGATATTTAAATATAATGAGTATAATCTGGCCATCAGTGAATAAATTCTTTGAAATGATTTAAAATGACTTAAATCCAGTTTATTATTTTCAGTTACAGAAAAAAAAAAACCCCAAACAAGTACTAACAAATTCAAAATCTTTAAAAATGATCTTAAAAATTGTCAACATTTACAATTAAATCTTGATAATCTTAGTTTACTTTAGACTACACAGTTTAAAAGATAACTATCACTTATTCCTTCATAGATATCTTATCAGTGCAAAAATTGTGAAATATGAAAATAAAAGTCATTCCTTACCTTGACTGCATTTTCAGAACCTTCCTCTTTAAAATCTTCGTATTTCATTACTTCAGCCATAATGAATCCCTTTTCAAAATCTGTGTGAATCTTTCCTGCAGCCTGAGGAGCCTTCGTTCCTTTCTTTGAAGAAAAAGATCAGAGAAAACTAATTGGATTTAAGATGTTTGATTGTAAGCGCACAATTTTTCTTCTCTGATCTGTGGTTGGTTCAACTAAAACTTACTTTAATACCAGTTAAGATGTCAGATATGCAATTAGTACATTTTCCAACACTGGGCACTATCTGTGCAGCAGATTTAGCGTGGATAGATCAGCAGATATTAAAGAACCCTGGCTTTGTTTTTCTTAACAGCCATCCATGGTTTTATTGATTTAGATGCAGTGGTCTTGTTTTGGTGTAAGTTTCATTTTGATTTTTTATTCTTCACAGTGGAAAAAAATAAAGATTTTTAAGTAACTTTCAAGCTGAATTATCAAAGGTTTTAAAAAGATTAAAAAAGCCCTCAAAATTTCTGCTCATCTAAAGAGCAAAAATCAATAAAGGGGACAGTTCTAAGGCATTTCTAACAAATCACATAGTCTATGTTCGGCAAATAATTTTGAAATCTTCAAGAAATTTTAATAAGATTTTTCAACATCTTGCATAATACACTCTGCTTCTAAGCATCATGAAGGAAATTCAAGTTGAGATTGGAAGAGAAATGGCTTACAATTACCCTATATGTTAAATTACAAGGGCATATATTCTAGACACACACATCCATAGAAAGAAATTTGAGAAATAATGGTGACCTAAAGTCTGCTTAATAAAGCATGCTAAAGTGATAAGGAGTCTGACACTATAAAGCACAGTTTTTACAATAAAAGATGTATTGGGTTAATATGGTTACTCACTGATGCTTACCTGACTAAATATCTTAGCACATTAAATCATGGATATTTATAATCAGTCTTAAGATAAACCAGCTTTCACAGTTTCAAGCCCAGAGCTTGCTTGCTTTCCTGCTTTACATACTTAAGTTTGAAGTTTTAAGGCTTTAAACACATCTTTAAAATATATAGTAAAAATATACACTGGCAATTTGTTTACCAAGTTGGATCTGCTTTGACAGTTTTTAAAGTCTATATAAAAGGACCTTGGTTAGAAGTCAATCAAACATTTTTTACAAAAGGGAGAAGGGATAAAATAATAGTGCCTCTCACATTCACACATGGCATTTAACATTATGCTGAACTGCCTTCGTGTTTGTATCCACATTAAAGCAAAATAAATAAAACAATAAATTACAGTAGTTACAGCAAACAGAAATCAAAGCAACACTAAAATTGATCATGTACCATATATTTTTAAAAAGCATAATAAAAGACTTAATGAGACACTGAATCTAAAAGTTCTGGTATTATTTTTACATTCTGTAACACACTATTTAGGACTATATATATTTCAAAATATTTTTCAACAGTAACTACTGTGTTATAATATATTTACATTTAAAAGCAAACCATTACAATTCAGTTTCTATTGTCCTTTGGGAATAAATTAGTCATTCTCTCTGGTCATATTCAGTATACATCAATATTTAAAATACATGTCACATTTTTAAAGAAGGTTGAACACATAACACTAAAAATAGTATCACCTCCATGAATTCAAATAAAAAAGCATGAATTATTATACATTGAGTTAAGCTTTTTGAGCCCAACTCTGTATTTATGAAAAGCATAATGATGTCATATTGCTTTTATTGCTGAAAATGTAATCCGAGCAAAGTAAAGGAGGCAAGAACCACCCGCAACCCAAACAAACTTAGCGAATACAAAATGAAAAGCAACATCAATTTCACCGCAGACAAACCCAGTCACACAGATTAAGCAAGCACAATACTGGTGCGTCTTATCTCTGACCACAGGAGGAGGGTAGACAGATTCTACAGGATGAAGAAATTCAGACTATGTAATAGGCAGAATCAATTGTTACCTGCCTCAATCAATGCCGCTCCACTTTCACTGTTCAGCAGCTCACAAATAATTAAAGTTATCCTGGACAAAAACCTCATCTGTAATGACTAGCTAACCGCCACCATGACAAACTTCAAAGTCAGTGATATCAATCTGAATTCAATAGTGTGGAACTGGATATAGCTGATGAATAAGTATGAATCTTACCCTGATGGTCCATGCACGTACTTCATCTGGGCCTGCAGTGAAAAAGTATTCTAGTTGGAGTGCTGCAAACCCAGCCTTAATGATCTTTGGCAAAGCACTGAAATAAAATGAAACAAATTCACTCAACATATAAGTTGACTGTGCCACTGACAGATACAGAGCTAAAATTGTTCATCTCCAGCAGATAATGTTAAAGCTGTTAGTAAATGAGTGTTCATCTTTCAGAACACACTTGAAGAGGTCAGGAAGTAAGCGAATATTTCTAAAAACAACCCTTCTAAAACTGGTTTTAATTGTATAAGCCTGAGGATATCATTTTAAATTATTTACCTTTAAAAAATAAAATTTAGATCTAGCCAGCCCAGGATAATTTTCGAGTATTAATTGTCTGCAGGACTTGGGTCATAAAAGCAAAATTATTTGACTGAAATCCAATATTCTAACAATATATTACTGTTACTCAGAAAAAATTATGGCAACTAATTCACCCTTTCCCCTCCCCCACTGAACATGACGAAAGAGTTTTGGCGATCATCCCTCCTCAAAAATATACATAACTAATACCTATGTTATAATTAAAACACTGTACGGAGATGACAGATGACAGTTAAAAACTTAATTTAAAATAAATCTTTTCACTCTGTCTCATGGTAAAGAAAGGAGAAGATTCCCTCTTTATAATGGTAATTACTCTGTCATTTATTATTCTATCAGCGCAAGCAATTAAATTACTGCAAGGAAATAGTTGATAATAAAGTGTAGGGAAAATGAATGCTAATTAACCTTTGTGTCATGTTCGCTTCCAGATACTTCTGTCTCTCCTCAACACTCAATTCTTGCAACTTGAGTTCCAAGGCCCCACTAAAAGGAATGACCAAGGCACCTGGGTCATACTTGTCCACCCACTCTTTAATTTTTATCAACCTGTAGACAAAAAGGGGCACAACATTATCTTGTAGTGCATGCATGACTGTACCACATTCATTATTATCAAGTAGCACATACATATTCATAAGAATTGCACGGTTTTATGATGCCATCTTTTTGTGTATAGCTTTCCAAGGTCAAGGCATTAACAGGCAGCAATTGCTTCAGGTACACGCCATAATATTTTACTATAATCTAGTTTTACTTTAGCACATTATCTATAGGAACTGTTTTACTAATATTTTAAAACTTTTAAAAGTTACGCTAAATTTGTTCAGCAGTAGCACTTGTACACTTGAATACAGTGTCAATTTTATAACCCTATTTTCTTTACAAAGAATTTTTTTTTTTGGTACCGGGGATCGAACTCATGACCTCATGCTTGACAGGCAGGCGCTTATGCCACTGAACTAAATCCCCGGCCAAAGAATTTTTTTAAAAAGAGCAAAGTTCTGTTTACACAGGAATCACACCTAAAACTGCCAGCTAGTGAGGAGTATCACCCAGGTATGACGGTTTACTTTTCCTGAACAGAACTTACAGTTGCCACTGGTTTTGAGAGAGATTTTTGCTAACCAAAACCAAACGAAACAACAAAAAGCACAGAAACACAGATTACAGTACAAATATAGTCAAAAATATACATACTGGTTCATATGAACCTGGCTTTTGTAGACTCATGAGTAAGAGAGCTGCAGAGGAAATCTTTAGTCACAAAGGATTTGGGAAGCCCAATCAGGCAGAAAACTGATACTACTACCTCAGGAGACATTAGTGAGTTGGACTTTGTTTTTCCATAATTTGAAGGAAAAATAACTGGTAATTAGAACATAAATGAAATAAGTGTAGTAAATAAAACTAAAAGATTCTAATCCTAGTTTTTCATCTCTTAGCAGGTT
Source organism: Cuniculus paca (assembly GCA_004365215.1). Taxonomy (NCBI): domain Eukaryota; kingdom Metazoa; phylum Chordata; class Mammalia; order Rodentia; family Cuniculidae; genus Cuniculus; species Cuniculus paca. Next base: position 11,302 of record RJWT010009642.1, on the reverse strand, counting down.
ACTCAACTTTTTCTTTTCGCAATGCTAAGAACTGAACACAGGGCCTTGCACATGCTAGGCAAATGCTTTGTCAGTGAGCTACACCCTAGCCCTACTAAACCTTTTTCTAAGCCTCAGTTATCACATCTGCAAAAATGGAGATAGTAATGGTGTATATATTACATGACAAAGAAACTAGAAAAATAATGCCTGCAAATAGTAAACAAATAACTAATAGGGGCTCTATCACTCATTTTCATTTTCAAATAATCATAGTATACATAACATGCTATGATTCTGGAAGTATCTTTGGTACACAGATCTGAACATAGATTCAACTGAAATTTATTTTTAAAAAATTGTAATGTATGCCACAGTCTTACTTGTCCCTATTTTTAACCAAGGTTTTAACAGCTATTATGGCAAAATACTGAGGCAGAAATCCTTTAAATAATCACTGTAAATGTCATTTTATGGGAAAAGAAACAAAAGAACTAAACCACAAATCATCAAAACTCAGCTATCAAAGAAAATGGCAGGGGATCATAGTTGTTAGAAAATTAAGAATATAGCTCACTTGACAGTATTTAAGAAGAGGAATAAAAAATTCATATAACAGTTTGTACAAGTTTGTTATACAATGGTAACTACTATTTAACATGTTACTAGTCGTTTTTGATCTTCAAACTACTTTTTGTTTCCTTTTATTCATATTCTAAAAATTAGACCAAACCCTAAGATTTGCTTTGGAATAAACTATGTGGCCATTAAAGTCTGATTCAAACCAGGTATTTTCTTATCCAAAATTATGAAGGACAGGATAAAAGAAAAAAGGGGATAATTTAAGTTGGTACTTCTGCCTATAATATCATGGTATTCTAAGTTACTTTACAGAGGGGTACACTATCAAACAAAACTATATTAAAATGTTATCATCAATAGTTTAGTAACATACTGTTATTTTACAAGTTAAAATCAAATATGTAATTTAAAGCAGATCACATAGCAAATACAGATTCAATGAAAATGAAATAGAACAAACCCATTTTCAAGGTAATATAAAAATATCACGCACATTTTATTTCATAAATATGGTCAATATAATAAAACCAGAACTGTTATGAAACAAGATGAGAAATAATTACTTTGGCTAAAACATCAATTTGAAATAACAATAGTTCTACCCTGTCATTTTAACAGCCTTTCCTGCAGAGCCCTCAGAGGAATTATTTGCATTCCTCAGGTGTTCTATTGTACAATTCAGATGAATAAAGACTTACAAATCATTCCTCTACTGCCAATGTAAGACTTTGATCTGGTGAATACACCATTGTACCTTAACTATAATTGGCAAAAAAACCTGACAGTGTAGAGCATCACAAGCTTAATAACAAAGGAGAAAATCTCAAAGTGTTGACAGATGATCTTCATAATGCAGAAGCAGAGCGGGTACATTTTAGCAGTAAATGAGCACTGAGGTCTAAAGGTCTCTAAAGTGACTGACATCAGACCTGCTACAGCCTCAGTACAAGAAAAAGGTACCGCAGCACTCTCCGTAAAGTGAGTTAGGCTCTCTGCCTGCAAGCTTCACTTTTGTGACTTTCACTGTCACAGAAAACACAGGGAAGATGAAAAGTGAGTTAGGTTCGTTGGCTGTCTGCTTTACTTTTGTGACTTTCCCTATCAAACAAAAGTCAGATATGTCCCAAAGTGATTTTTAATTACATATTTGAAGCAAATCTTGGGTAATTAAAAAATAAGACTCAGTTTCAAGATTATACAAGGACATTTGGTTACTGTATATATTAGGTCTTATGGTTACAAAAGTGTGGTAATGAGGCCAAGATCACAAGTTTGTACCCCATAGAGACCAGTTACCTTTTGGAGAAAAATGTCTGTTCTCTTGCTACAAATCATACCCAAAACTATATAGCTAGTCATCTCAAAAATGTGTGCTACTGGCACGTGAGGGTTACGGAAACTGAAGTTGAGCTCTGTTTCCATGATTAAAAAAACTCCAAGCATCTTCCATCAAAGTGATTGATAAATAATTTTGATGCGCAAACGTGAACAAATGTCTAAAGAAAGCAATTCAAGTAGTGATGATGATGATAATGTCACAAATATCTAATTATATTGAGAAGGCAAGAAGGAACAGTAAGGATAGCAAACTACCAAGGAGTTAAATGGTGAAAACTTTCATAGTATTCATATTGCAAGTTTACATGAATAGATTATTGTAAGAGGATCCATCCTTCTCAAAAAGAAGCCAAGGTCGTATTTGATTTCCTCAAAGTCTTCAAAGTGGCAAAGGCAAGAACTGCCACTAGCTGTATTCTTCATCCTGGTAGTAATTCCACAAAAAGATAAAGCAGGGACTACTAGTTTTAAGACTTACAGTGATACACATATACACTAGAAAGTGTGATCTGTTATATTTCTTTGGCAGACTAGGATCTTTAGTAGTATATTCAAAACAATGTATAAAATTTATTGTTAGTTTCATCATCTGATCTTCTTAGCAAGTCCTGAATTCCAGATTCCACAAATTTTATTTCCCCCCTAGAGTTAGTTTACATTTTTCTTTCCCTCCCTCCCTTCCTTCCTCCACACCCCCCTTTCTTCCTTCCTTTTCTTGTACGGGGATCGAACTGTGAGGTGTCACATTTGGCAGGCACTGTGTCACTGAGCTATATCCCTGGCCTTACGTTTTATATTTCTTTTCCTAAAAGCTTATTTTATTTTTATGGTGCTGGGGATCAAACCTAGGGCCTCATGCATACTAGGCAAGTTTCTTGCCTGAGCTATGACCCCAGAAGAATACCAAAAAAGTAAATTCTAGTCAGTCTGATTAGTATGTAGAATGCTAACCCCACTTCTAAAAGAGAGCCCCATCTTGATACAGTTAAGAGCTTCAAATTTTATTATTCTTGCCTGACTTTGTGAGGTTGTAGAGAATAATACTGGCAATTTTGCTACTCAAAGTGTGATCACATCATGTAAGTGCTTATTAGAAATGCAGAATCCTGGGCCCCACCTGTGATCAGAATCTGCATTTTAACAAGATATTCAGGTAACCCATATGTGTGTTAAGTTTTCAGAAACTCTGAACTTAATGACTTTAGAATAAAAGCATATTAAATGAAAGCACAGAAGTGTTTGAAATGACTATGCAGGCCAACTGATAACAGATACTGACTACCTATTCCACTAATACAGAAAAGTGAGAATGACAAAGAAGTTTCAGATAATAAAAATAATTAATTACTTTAGACCATACCATTGCTATGTTCAATGGTTTCTCACTTTATGAGACATAATTATGCTTTTTTTTTTATTCCAATAAGCCTCAATACCTGGAAAAAATCTGTAGTAAGTTAGCTTTGGGGTTTAGAGTCCAGATATAAGAAGTGATTCTAGCAGAAAGTACTATGAAGTCTGAATTCATATCAAGTGAAAGGAATACTGTCACAAACTGTTTCCTATTAGGACCTCAGAGAAATACTGTCTGAAAAGTTCTATTCATTTTGTAGTCTCAGTAATAAGGTGTGTGTGCATGTTTATGGAAGGAAATAAATGCTAGAGAAATAGGCATTATTTTTCTAGCAAATAAAATTTTGATTTCAGGATTTCTGTATTGATTGTCCTGATTGTATTGATAACTGGAAGACTATCACAAAATTGAAATGATAGGTGTTATGACAAGCAGGCAACCTTAAAAATAAATTAGAAAAATTAGAATACATTTATCCTAACACTTTGGGCTCACCATGACTCCAGTATTATCTCTGACTATACTTTTAAAAATTGTAACACATGCAGTTTATCTATATGTGATGAACATGTGACAACTGTATGGAAAGTTTCTAAGTTTAGAAAATGGTTCCATTAAAAAAAAAACAAACTTCCTGCAATGAATAAATACATGGAAAGGAAATATAATGATAATTTCTAAGTATTTTGAGTCAGTTATAGCTCTCTGGTTTTCAACTAGCAAGCTGAGAATGGATATGCAAGCCAGTTCTGGTCAGCGGAGTCAATGGGACACAAAGCAGAGCCTGATGGGGAGTTTTGGGGTAGGACATCAAAAGTTTTCATTTCAGCTGGGTGCGGTGGTGTACACCTGCAATCCCAGCCCTCAGGAGGCTGAGGCAGGAGGATAGCTATGAGTTCATGGTCAGTCTAGATGACACAGTGAGTTCAAGGACAGCCTGAAGTACACAGTGAGACCCTGTCTCAAAAAAGTTCCACTTGGCTAGTAAAAAGAGAAAAGAGGATCTCTGCTGGACACTATTTGGATCTTACCCCACAACTCTAGTAGTCATTTTTATGATCAAAAGAATGGAAATGGGGGATGGGAAAACCTCTTGTTCTTGGATTAACCATTTTAGGAGACAAACTACCATGGTTCATAGCCTGTATTAGGACTGTCCTTGTTATCTGTAGTTGAAAGCATCGTGATACTGATTCTTTGGGGAATTACAGATCCTACCCTCATCTAACCATCTGACTGCAGCTCCTCTTAACAAGTCTAACTTCAATCTATTCTTTAGACACAGGTTCCTCTAGAGCTTTCCCTGTGCTTCCAAAGGACAAGCACTACCACCACATTGCACTGTACACCCCTGACTGGCTCTTTTCTTATCTTCCTCTTACGAAAAAAACTTCTCAGGTCAGGACCGTGTCTTTGTTCCCTGCCATCCCCATAGAACCATCATGGCACAGTGTATGCCAATTTTCTGAATGGACCAGGTAGCAAGAGCTCTAGCTAATTCAGGTTGAATATCCCTAATGTGAAAAATCTAGCATGCTCTGAATTTGAAACTTTCTGAGCATCAGAGCACATGAAATGTTTTGATTTTGGAGCATTTCAGATTTTGAATTAGAGATACTCAACCAGTAAAGTTTATACAAATCTTCTAAAATTCTGAAAAACTCTGAACTCCAAAACATTTCTGGCTCCAAGCATTTTAGATGAGGGTTATTCAACCTGTCATTAACTGAGCGACTCCAGTTGGTTCTTTAACATCCCTTACCTTTAATCCAGTTGTCTGCAAACAGGCCTAAGTTAGTAGTTTTCAACCTATTCTGAGTTCCCTAAAGGATTTCCCAAGGTGTTCAAGGAGGAAAAAGGGTGGGGAGAGCAATAGAGGAAGGAAGAGTGAGATTTTGGACTCTCTATGCCTCCATTTCAACCAACGCTGCTTCATTATTAGAGCTGCTTCACTATTATATGTGTAAGATTTCATCTGAAGACAGAGTTCTGTTATTTTCAACTGCTCTAAAGTTAACCGATGAAAAATTCTATCATTTTACAGAATATGGCAGAATCATACAAGCACAAGTACTGAAATCTTCAGGCAACACATTATATTTCTGCTTAAATGCTATTTTTCAATATTAAAAAAAATACTCCTTCCCTTGCCCTTTTGGGGTTACTCTCTAATCCCTTACTTTGACATGTTTTTCTTCATAGTATTATATATTATGCACTTAATATTTATTGTCTCCCAGTCAGTGTAGATGGACAACTTGTCCAGTTATTAGGCAAAGGAACTCTGAATATTTTGTCAGTATCACTCATAAAAGTACTTGGCACAAGTACCGATGTTCAGTAAATGCTGGGCAGAGCAATGAATAGAAATGAATTAAGTTCAACTTTTGTCTTAAAATAATCGAAGGATATTCAAATGAACCTTGAGAGTTTGTTTGGAGGTTCTAGTAGGGGAGTGCAGCTATTCTTATACTCTTGAAGGAGAGAACAGTCCTCCTCTACAGGGGAGGGATGGTTGTCCTCTTTGACCAAGCAAGCGCACAGCTTCTAGAGGAGTGCACATGGAGCGGTGAGGGAGGAAAGGGACACTCACCTAGTCAGCCGGATCAACCGAAGCAACCCTAGCAATCAATGTGAAGACAGATGTCACAGCCAGATTGCCCTGATACCCTCAAAGGTATTCAGAAGCACACAGGAGTCTTACTTCCCCTATCTATCTACTTGTATTCTACCAAAGTCAACTTTTAGAAACTAGAAAGTTACAGTTATCTTGAGTACTGGAGGTATACTTGTATTTTATATAGAATGGTAATGTGAAAAATTAAAGCAGAACTTGAAGGAAGCAAACCTGATTACCACAAGGCTACTTTAACAAAAATTCACAGCTTAGTAGGGTTATTTTCATTCTCAAGTTTGAGCAATCAAGCTATAAACCGTAACAAGGCTCATCATGAATGTACTAAAATGAGCACTTCAAACTTTTAGATGCTCCTTGAATCCTGGGTTTCTAAGACTCTTCATGGTTACCCTATAAAGATTTGTGTTGATATTAAGAGGCCCCAAGTAGGTCGAGATTTGAAACTTTAGAATAGCATATCTCAAAATATAGTTGGTAAACAACCTGCAAAGCCAGGACTTTGACCAAAAGACCCTCCTAAATTTACAATTTCTAGAGGTGGAAATTTATATTTAACCCTCGTAACATTTTGCACTCTGATGTCTGAGAGTCACTATTCATTGAATCTGCATTTGTTCTTTGCAATTTTCTACTCTGGGCTTAAATATTACATGTAGAAATAGTCTGTCATTACAGTTGTTATGATGTATGAAGCCAATATTTCTATCTTGAAACTAAAATCCTGTAAACTGCATGAAAATTTCCCAACTATGTTATGATCCTATACACAAGATGGAATTACTTCTGGTCCCCCTGGAGTCCCCAGTTAAACTTTTATTTAAAAAGCAAAATACCAAATTGATATAGTCAATAATCAGAATATACTTATTCATAGGAAGAACTGCAAATCCTGATTTAATTGTCATAAGTAGTTCACTAAGAACACAGATGGTATCAGAGATGGGGTACTAATATTCAGACTATTGGTAAAGATGAAAAAAGTAAAAAAAAAAAACTACCTTTGATATCTAGAGAGGGAAGGGGGGAAGGTGCTGAAAAGAACAGTGAGTGTGTCTATTTTGGGAGGAGAAAGAGAGCATGGTTTACAGCATGTGTACCACAATGGTCATATTCCAAAGATACACAGCACTATAAAGATGATGAAAATTTTAGTGTTCAATCCTTCTGACATTGGTCAAAATTTATGAAGGGGCTACTAATAATGAAAACTAAACTGAAGAAGATACACATTTAACAAAAGAAGTGTAAGGTAGGTGCAAGGAAAGCTACAAAGTACCAGTGAAAGAAATTCAACAGTTAAGTAAATGGAAAGACCTCCTGTGTTAGTGGGCTGGAAACACTATTTTTAATAAGGCAGTATCCTCCAAACCCTCAGATTCGAGTAATCTTTATCAAAATTACAACTGCTTAATTTTTTTTGACAGAAATTGTCAAGTTGATCCTAAAATTCACATGAAAACACAATGACTAATAATGGCCAAAATAATCTTGAAAAATAACTAAGATGTAGAAATGGCTCCTCCTTCTTGTACAACTTACCATATAACTACAGTAATCAAGACTATGTGGCACTGACCTAAGGTTAGACATAGATCAATAGAGAAGAGAGTCTATAAATAAACCTATACATCTATGGTCAATTGAGTTTTTAATAACCGGTAAAACATAAAAATTATCATCTTAATAATTACACATTTACCAAAATACACAGTGTAGTACTGATTATATTCACTTTGGCATGCGATTCATTTCCAGAACTTACCATTTTGCAAATGTGAAACTCTACCTTTGAATAAAATTCCACCCTTTTCCCCTGTATCTGCACCCACTACTTATTTTCTGTGTCTATGAGTTTGATTACTTTAGATAGCTCATAGAGATAACGCCTGTTGTCTCTTTGTAACCGGCTAATTTTGCTTAGTATAATGTCCTCAGGTTCATCCACATTGTTGATGTGCGAGGACTTTCTTCTTTGTCAAGCCCCATTGTATTTTTTCAGTACTGAGAATCGAACTCAGGACCTCATGCTTGCTAGGCAGGTGCTGCAGCACTGAGCTAAATCCGCAGCCCAAGCTCCACTTTAAAAATTGGGTTGTTTGTTGCTGAGTTTATGATTATTGATTTTTGAAAAGGGTCACAGAACAATTCAATGGTTAAAGAATAGCCAAAATTGGTACTTAAGACAACTGGAAATCCACATAAAAATATTTAAATGGACTAAAGGTCTAAATTGTGTAAAAGTTAAAAATTCTAATTTTGTAAATTAAAAGACACTATCAAGAAAGTAAAAAGATGATTCACAGAATGAAAGAAAAACCTCTGGAAATCACATATGGAGGGGTACAGTATCTAGACTATATAGTGAACTTTTATTGTTATAACTCACCAATAGAAAGACAAAGTAAACTGAAAAATAGGGACAGGATTTAAATAGACTTTTCATTCAGGAGGATACAGAAATGCAGTAAACATAAGATGCTTGACACTGGTCATTAGAATCATGACAAGCAAAACTATTCTTAGATCCTACTTATACACGGTATGGGGCTATCAACAAAGACTGATAAGTGGCATATCCATACAATGGAATATTATTCAGCCATAAAAAGGAAATGAAATACTGATGCATGCCATAACATAGAGGAACACTGAAACATTATGTTATGTAAAAGCTGGCAGATACAAATATCACATAGTATATGTTCATTTTATATGGAATAACTTTAATAGGGAAATTCAAACAGAAAGCAGGTTAGTGGTTGCCAGGGACAAGGTGGAGAGGCAATGGGGAGAGTTCATTAATGGGCACAGGTTTCTTTCTGGTGTGATAAAATGTTCTGGAATTACTGGTGATGGTGATATAACATTGTGAATCTAATAAAAACCACTGACTTGTGTATTTTAAAAGGAAGATTTTGTGTATGCAAATTATATCTCAGTAACAAAAAGTCCTGAAACTAAACTAAGAACAAAAGAGAGAGAATGGGAATGCCAATCTAACCCACATTAGGATTCCTTTTGATTTTCCTGTGGCGATAGTATGGGGCAATAAAAAAGCAGAGATTTTGTAGTAAGGCAAATGTCAATTCAAATTATAGTTTAACTATGTTCTAACTCTACAATTGGGGAAACTCATTTAAGCTTTCTGAGCTTCATTCTAATCACCTATAACAAAAATAATTCCTCTCTTCACAGGCTGATATTAGGATTACAGTGCCCTGAATATAGGAGGCCTTCACTATTAGTCCCCATTCTTAGTTCCTCCTGTCAGTAAGCAAGTCATTCTCAATAGTTACTGTAGAGCAAATACTATTATTATGAGTAACAGGGGGGAGCTCTTTAAAAATCACATTGCTACTCCTTTTAAGTCTTGCCTAACTGAACCTTTACAGTTACAAATGTAACTGAAAGGGAAAGTTTAAGCACAAAGACTGCACAAAAAAAAATACATTAAGCAACTGTATAAATTAGTAAACATTATGCTAGTTTGGGGATGCAACTTTGAAAAAGGAATGTAGGATTGTTGGTGGGAATGTAAACTAGTGGAAATCAGTATGGAGACTCTGCAAAAAGCTAAAACTAGACATTCCATTTGACCCAGCTATTCCTTATCTAGTTTTTTTCCCCCAAAAGAGTTAAAGACATCATATGCAGCAATACATGCATACTCATGTTTATAGCGGTACATTTCATAATAACTGGATCTTGGAAGCAGCTCGTACGTCCATCAACAGATGAACAGATAAAGAAAATGTTGTACGTACATACAATGGAGTATTACTCTGCCATAAAGAAGGACAAATCTGGATTCACCTGGAGCAGCCTGGCAGTGGCTGCTCTGGGCCCAGCTTGAGTTGAGTGTGCAACCAGCAAGTTCCGCCTGGCCATGAGGCTTGGGACTTTGCCAAGAGACTGGTAGGAATTTGTGTCCATCCCCCATTGGCCACGGATGTTCGAGGCATCCCTGGGGTCCTGCCTGCGTCCCGCCCATTCACCGGGAGCAGCATGGTGGCGGCTGCTCTGGGCCCGTCTTGGGTTGGGGGTGAGCACAGCGAACTCCACCTAGCTGTGCACCTTGGGACCGGGCAACCAGACCCATAAAAATCTGTGCCCATCCCCGTTGGCCATGAAAGTTTGGGGTGTCCCTGGGGTCCTGCCTGCACCCCACCCGTTCACCCAGAGCGGCCCAGCAGCAGCTGCTCTGGGCCTGGCTTGGGTTGGGGGTGCGGCCAGTGAATTCCACCTAGCCGTTCAGCTTGGGACTTCGCCAGGAGCCCAGTGGGGGTTTGTGTCCATCCCCCATTGGCCCGGGACGTTCAGGGCATCTCTGGGGTCCTGCCTGGGCCCCACCCATTCACCCGGAGCGGCCTGGCAGCTGCTTCTCTGGGCCTGGCTTCAGTTGGGGGTGCACACAGCAAATTCCGCCTGGCTGTACAGCTTGGGACCTCGCCAACAGACAGGTAGGAGTTTACACCCCTCCCCCATCAGCCCGGGAAGTTTGGAGCTTCCCTGGCATCCTGCCTGGGTTACGCCCAGACACTGCCCAGCAACAGAACAGCCACAGTGGTAGTCTTGGCTGGAGCTGAAGGTGTGCACTGTGAGTTTCACCTAGCCTTGGCACCTCAACTGTGCATGTTGGATTTACCTCCCACGGTGGAATACAGGAAAATGACAAAACAAAAGAGCAAAATGCAATCTTACACCTCCAGTCCTTCCCAAACAAGCCAAAGAGACATGGACATACAAGAAAATATGAGTAACACACCTGAAACTTCTGAAATGATAGCAGCTGAAGTAAAGAAACAACTCTATGAAACTTTAAAGGAACTGAGGTTAGAAATGATTTCCCAGGTAAAACAAGAGATTATAAATGTAATGAAAGAAATGCAAAGCATATCTAAAGAAGATATACTTGTAAAAATAGAGGAACACTGCAAAAGGATGGAAACCTTGATTGAAGAATACAAGAAAGGCTTGAAAAAGATGGCGGAACAGTAAGCAGCAGAGTAAACAGTCTCTCTGAGAGAAACAGTTCAGATGCTGGAATATAACATCATGGAGAGGACAAGAAGGAAGGAACTGGGTCCCCTGAACCAAGGAAGAATCTAAAATATGACTCGAAACCCACAAAGAGTAAAAAGAATTTAAATGAAGAAGAAGGTGGTGGCTGGCAGCGCCTCAGCCTGGAGCTGCATTCACCCTGCCAGAAGACCTGCTGAGCCTGGAGACGCACGCGGTTGCGGTTGCGGTCATGGTCGCAGCTGCAGTCGACCCCAGAGGTCTCTGCGGAGAGGCATGGGAGTGAAGGAGAGCTGCAGGTGTGGAGATCTGTGCTGGCAGTTGGTGAGTGTCTGGAATTCCACCCCACCCCCACCCCACGGGAGAGAGTGGTCGGCTGGGCTCCATCTTGG
>RJWT010009641.1:0-24936 GCA_004365215.1 Cuniculus paca | reverse complement strand
TTAGGGACTTTTTATAGAGTAGACGGGTCCAAGGTGGGGAAGAATGGGAATTCCTAAGGTGGGCATAAGGTGGGACAGAACTATGGTTAACCAATAAGGTTAATTGCTCAGGTAAAATTGATTAAGTCTGGGACAAATGGGGATATGAGTCACGTAGCCAGCGAGCATGTTTAAGGAACAGTGACTCTTCCCCTAGGGGGTCCAGACAGGTGATTCCTAGCTTCCTTAGGGAGTTAGAGACTTATTTAGAATACCAGTCCTCAGGAAGTGGGTGTATTTGTTTGATCTGTTGTCCCAGGACCGGCCCACAGCAGGAGGTGTTTTTCTCCTTTACAGTTGCAGGGTATCTAGGTTTTTGCTTTGGCTCCATGGAGGACCTGGCCCTGTCTGACTGCCTATAATAATTCTAACTATCTCAGTTTCCTGTAACACTCAGGGCTCCTTTGTGGGTGTTTCAGAAGTACACACTAACATTAGAGGCTCACTCAAGAAAAGCTGTTGCAAGAGCAATGTCTTACACCTCAAAATACTATGTCTATTTGGGCAATGAGCTACTTCTGTATTTTAATTTCCCTATACCTTCCACTAAATGGAAAGGAAAAGAAATACTAGGTGTGAAGCAGATTTACTGTTTACTGGTCACCAATTTGACCAAGTCTGGTGAGACAGAATACCCACACACATAATAAGTTACGTGAAATAGCTTTATTACTTACAGATGGACAGCAAAGTGCAGCAGTAGCCTACGTTTCATTGTAATTGGCCCTTTAAGGCTCAAGAAAGTTGCCTGAGAAAGATAGAATCTCATCTGCAGGTGGCTCACTTGTAAGACAGTTGAATGCCCCAGTGGAGTAGCCTACCCTGTGTTTAAGACTCTGGGGACCTGTGACACACTGGGGTAAAGCATGGAAGGACATCCTGTTTCAAGGAGGTACAGTACTGGTGTTATAGACAGCTAAGTTAGAAATATTATAGGCAATCAGTCAGGGTAAACCCTCAAAGGAGCCAGTGTAGAAGACAGATATATTACAACTGTTGGGGAGACAGACACCTCGCTGAGGGCCAGACCTCAAGACAAAAGATGAAACCCAGGGCACCCACATTCTTCCCCTAAGGATAGACAATAGGGATCGGTATTCTAAATAGGTGTTGAGAAATCCAGGAAGAGCCACTGACCTAACCCCCTACAGAAAGAGCTCCCGTTCTGTTTCATGCTCCCTTGCTAAGTAACTTGCTTCCCCATTTGACTCTCATTTAATTAATATTACCTGAGTAGTTATGCTCATAATCTCATTTGGTTGGCAATGGTTTTGTACCACCTCATGCCCACCTTGTGATTTCCCATTTTCCCCCACCTTGGATCCACCTCATCTTGAGGTTTTACTCTATAAAAATCCCTAAAACAGGAAGGGTCCTCAGCAGTCTACTTGGGATGCCTTCTGTTTCTCTCTCAGACAGTAACTTTCTTTCCCTAGTAAATGTATTCTGCGCTTAACCACCACTGTTCCTAAAATTCATTCTTTGCTTTTAGAGAACGCAAACTCATGCCAGATATCTAGCAGTTTGGGAGTTTCTTTCCCCTATGTCACTGGCATAGATCCCAGGTTACTCGGGTCAGTTCGTTCTTACCTCAAAATAATGTTGTTCCAGAACATAAATTCTACAGATTTTCTTTTTTCGTTGTTTTTTTCTTTTTCAGTGTTAGGGATCAAACCCAGAGTCTTTGTACCGAGTTACGTCCCCAATCCTTTTTACTTTATTTTTTAAATTTTTCAGACATGATCTTGCTAAGATACTCAGGCCATGCTGGAACTTGTGATGCTTCTGTCTCATTCTTCCAGGGTGTGGGGATTAAGGGATGTGGCATCATGCCCTGCTTCTACAGTTTTTCCTGAGAAAGACAAGCAAGAAAGTGGGAAGAACTGGGCTGGTCCACGGTGACCCAGAGAACTGTTATGCCCTATCAAAAGTTTGTTTTTATGTCTCTGTCATGTGTACGTCACTGAATTAGTTCCAGAGAGTTGTACAAATATGTAATACCACAACCCCTTTTTACCGCATCCTTCCCAATACTGAGAATTTTTATAAGATTCTTTTGTGTTTAATTTAATAGTGAAACAAAGCAGGGCATTTTGAGGTTAATTTGCATAATGCATACCCATGATGCCATTAATTTCCCCCAAAATTTATTAGTGGTAGTACTTTGTTTAACAGTCATTTTAATTTTCATGAGTCCTGCTTGTTCTCCGACTGACCTCTTTTAATAGCACCTTGCTTACACTTTATGGTGACAGTATTTTCTGAAATATTCATGAAAGAGTAGTAAAGACAGATTATTTTTTCCTTAGTTTATTTTCTTTAGCCTAAATTCTGCCCTTCTTTGATGGTCATTTATTTTGGTTTGTACTTATTGATCATTCCCTTTCATATTACATGATTCAATTAATGCTATGTGATTCCTTTTTGTTTATATTTAAGAATGTGACAATAAAAATAAGTGAATGTATGTCTTGTGTACAGGAGCAGAGTTTATCCCCTGTCATGCTTTGTTTTAGAATGAGTAGGTTGGGAGCTGACCATCATGCTGGGAGGTCCCAAAGCAAAGAAAGCAGGCTTTGTCATGGATTGCCTTCTTACAACCTTGAATTCTCCCTTGAGAACTGGTTGATTTTCTTTGGAAACAGAAATTCTGATTTTGTTTTTCCTTTTTAATCTGAGCGATAAGGCTTGACTTTAGAGGATATGGATGTGCATCTGAATGTAGGAGGGCATGAAATGGGTTTGCCTTAGTTACTTTTCTTTCTCTTTGATGAGATAAAATACCTGACATCCATAAATTGGCTCATAGTTTGTAGAAGTTTTATTTGGCTCATAGTTTGTAGAAGTTTTAGTCCATAGACAGCTGGCTGCAAACCAGGATGGCCTGGCAGAGGACATCACAGAGGAGAGACAGTTCTTGGCAGGCAGAATATACCAAAAGCAAGCAAGCAAGCAAGCGATGAAGTACAAGTAACTTCCAGCAAGCCTCTTTCTGTGCCTTATTTGTACTCAGGCTATCGGCTCTTATGGATAGCATTTTAATCCTAGCATCCTTAATCCTAGCATTGCACCATGAATCAATCACACACTCTATATCCAGCCATCTCTGAAAAAGCCCTATCTATGAGCACATGAGGCTTTCGGGAGACATCTAAACAGAAGCCACAACAGGGTTTGAGGGAGACGACAGTGACTGGTTTCTTTGAATGCCCTGTCTATAAACCCCTTTCTTTCTAGCCCCATGTCTCAGTCACCAGTGTTTCAGAGTTCAGCTCTCTCAGCACAGAAGGGCATATTCAGGCCCTGGTTCCCTCTGCTTTGTCACCAACGACCAGTTTGCTACCCACCTTCTGTTTTGCAAAACTTGGAAAGTTTTTCAATGTCTTTATTATTTTGATATTCTGAATTTTCCCTTTTGAATATTATTGTCCAAATAATTTGCTTTTATCACAAACTGAGCACTTTGTATTTTCATTTACATAAAGATTTTCTAAATTTAAGAAGTTTAACATATTAATACTCATATATTAGGCTAATGTTTCCTTACCATCTTTTTTTACTTTGGCTTTTTTTTTTGATTTAAAGAAAGTATTAAATTTTATGTAACCATCTCTCAATCTTTCCTTTATTTTCATTCCATTGAATGTATATTTAGAGAATTCTTTTTATTTTAGATACTTGCTACTAGTAAAATATGTGTATTTGTATTTTTTGGTGTTTCATTTTCAGAAATAAATAGTTCACTGGTATATAGCTGACTCTGACATTTTTTCTTAAAAACTCCAGATAAAATCTTAAGGAAAGTTTAATTTAAAAAAAATGACAAGTATAATAGTCTAAATGAATTGGTGTTGGGTTAACACAATTAACTCAGCCCATTTCTTTTCTCTGTTTTCTTTTAAACCTAATCTTATACTTGAGGATATCTTTAGTTTTTTTAGAAATAAAAGACAAAAAACCAGTTTCAAATGAGTTTCTGCCTATCCAAGAATAGGGGATATTTTTCCTCCTTGATTTCCTTTTTCAGTCTGATATAATTGTCATAGTAGAGGTCTTTTATTTCTTTAGTTAGGTTAGTACCTGTTATGGATTAAAACTGCTGGTCAATTTAATACCAGCTGAATTAAATCAGCATGGTACTGCGTGTAGATGGCCCATGTGAAGACTGTTACTGTACCAGGTTCAAGATAAAACAAAGGAGCCAAAGACGGTGCCAATTAGAATTTAAGAGCCTTTATTAGCCAGCTGGTGACCAGACAGCAGGACCCACGCAGGGCACACTGTGTGGTCCCAAGTGAAGGGAGAGTTAGGTATTTGTGTACTATAACCATACCTCCAGTGACAATGGTTACAATTAAACATGCATCTATGATGTCCTGGTTGCCATTTCCATTGACAATGATTACAATTAAACATGCGTCTATGACGTCCTGGTTGCCATCCCCATTGACAATGGTTGCAATTACACATACATCTATAACATCCTGGTTGGCATACCTGCTGGGGCACGGTGCACTGAACAGGCCTGAGAATACGGAACTAAGTTACATTCTCAAGGTGGGGGGTACTAAGTTACATTCTCAAGGGGGGTACAGACATGGTTCAGTAATTTTTCTATTATGTTAGCCTACAACAGTTACCAGCATAAAAAGCGATGTGGAGAGGAAGAACTGTGACGTTGTGGGTTCGCCTAAGTGTTGCTGTTTGGAGCTATTGGTTGTCCTGGAGGAGCTTGTAATTCTGGCTTCTCCAATATAAATTCGGCTATTATCATCAGAGGAGCTTGGAACCTTGTCACTGAGAGTGGCTGCGGTTTACTTTAGGGGAGCTCTAGTTCTTCTGTTGAGCATTGCTTCCTGGCTCCGGAGGGGAAGATGTTTGCTATTTAACCTCCAAGAGAAGTTGTCACGCTGGCTTCCTGGCATGTATTCGACTGTTCTCATCTTTGGAGGAGCATGGGATCTCATTGTTGCTAAGGATGACTGTGGTACTTTTTGGGGAACCCTGGTCCTTATTTTGAGTGTTGCTTTTTGGCTCCACTATTGAACCCTCATCCTACTAGCACAGATTCTTCATTACCCTGGCATAGACTTTCTAGCTTCCACCATTGACCTTTGGGCCTTCCCAGAGCAGATACGTCAAACAGACTTGCATGAGTCCTTGTCCTGGGCTCTAGGCCTCTAGTTGGACTCATGGGAGGCACTGTCATGTGTTCTAGATCTTCAGCTGGACTCATGCAGCACATTACTGTGGGATCCAGGCCCTCAGCTGAATTTGTTTAGGTCTTTGGTGTTGTGGACAGATCTTGCACTTTCTTGTGTTTAACTCTGGATGACCATCATAAAATAATATTATAAATTTTGTGTCCTGATTATAATTGTTTTCCCTGCAGCCCCTAACTACAACAGTGCCTAAGTATTGAATATTTTTTGATACAATTGTCAATGTTATTATTTTCTTAATTGCTTTTTTGATGAATTCATTGTCAGCATACAGGAATGCTATTGTTTTTGTGATAGATTTCTGTGTACTTATTTTGTATTCTGTTATCTGCTGAATTTGGTTGTCAATTCTGAGTCTTTTGGTGGAGTTTGTAAAGGAGCCAAAACCATACACTGTAGGAAAGATAGCCTTTTTAATAAATGGTGCTGGAAAAATTATATATACACATACAGAAGATTGAGTCTAGACCCATATATTTCACCATGTATTAAACTAAACTCAGAATAAAGCAAAGATCTGAATGCTAAAACAGAAACATGTAATACACTGGAAGATAAAATAGGTACAAATCTTAAAGGCATAGACATAGGCAAGGACTTTCTGAATGAAACCCCAAAGCACAAGAAATAATACTGAGAAT
This sequence comes from Cuniculus paca, assembly GCA_004365215.1. NCBI lineage: Eukaryota > Metazoa > Chordata > Mammalia > Rodentia > Cuniculidae > Cuniculus > Cuniculus paca. The sequence goes on along the minus strand of RJWT010009641.1, from coordinate 19,034 downwards.
CAACAAATGCAATCACATCAAAATAAAAAACCTCTGCACAGCAAAGGAAATTACCAACAGAGTGAAGAGACAACTACAGAATAGAAAAGAAATTTTTGCTAGCTATTCTATGGACAAAGAACTAACATCAAGAATATATAAAGAACTCAAAATATTAAACCCTCCAAAATTAAAGACCCAATAAAAAAAAATGAGCAAATGACTAGTCACTTCTCAGAAGAAGTACAAATGCTCAATAAATACATGCAAAAAATGCTCATCATTGCTAATCATCAGAGAAATGCAAATTAAAATCATATTGAGATATAATCTTATCCCACAGAGAATGGCTATCATCAAAAAAAGATCTACTAACAAATACTAGTAAGGATATGGGGAAAAAGGAACTCTACTACATTGTTGGTGGGTATGTAAACTAGTATAACCACTATGGAAATCAGTCTGAATATTCCTCAAAAAACTAAAAATAGAAATTCCACTTGATCCAGCTATCCCTCTTCTAGGTATCTTTCCCAAAGAGTTAAAGTCATCATATTACAGGGATATATGAATACCCATGTTTATAGCAGCACAATTTATAATAGCTAGACCTTGGAAACTGTCCAGCAACAGATGAATGGATAAGGAAAATGTGGTATTTATACACAATGAAGTACTACTTTACCATAAAGAAAGAAACTTGAGGCATTTGTAGGTAAATGGTTGCAACTTGATATGTTAAGTAAAATAAGTCAGACACAGAAGCTCCAATATGGCATGGTTTCTCTTACATGAGAAATGATACATAGATAGATAAATAGATAGATAGATAGATAGATACCTTGAAAGAAATATGAAATGTGTAGAAGTTCAAGTACTTCTGCAAATTATATATTCTATCGTTTTAAAAATATTTCAATATATATGCCGATTTGTTTCATTTTTACTACTAGTTTATCTTAGTTTGTTGAAAAGAAAGTTTTGTGTTATTATCTGTTTCTGTCTCTTTTTTGTATGAATCTTTTCAGTTTATGTCTTGAAGATAATGATGCCCAGTGTAGTAGCTATTTTAATTCTCTTATTATTTGGCTATGAAATTTTGTTTTATTTTTTCATAAAAAATGAGTGTCAAAATTGATCCAATTCCTAAATTACTAAATATATTAGAGCTAGTTAATGGTAAATCTTCTTCCCTCCCACTGAATTAGGAAAACCTTTTCATATATTAATTTATCATATATCATAAATTCTACTTTGAAGATATCCTTCCATTCCTTTGACTTGGCTGTTTACTTTGATACCCAAACTCTACTGTTTTAATTAGCTTAAAATTATGGTGTTTTAATTTGTAGTAGGGTTGCTATCTTTTGTTACAGTTTCTTTTTTGCCCAGAGATTAAAAAATATTCTTGACTATGTATTATTCCAGAAGATCTTGTATTATTTTTCTGTAGCATAGTTTTAATATTCCACAAACCTAAGCTATTCATTTTTATTTTGATTCTCTAAACTCTTATTTTAGCAAAATTATCCTATCTTGGATTGAAAGCACTATGTTAAAATATCTTAGCATAATTGTGCTTCTGTCAATGTCTTATTGGTTCTTTAATGGTTCTTTTCTTAGGTGTTTTGTTATTCTGGCTCTGTTCCTTGGTACTTAATATTAGCTCCCATGTGAGTATTGGCCTTGGGTAGGCCAAAATATAGCTGTGGAGTCAGTCCATAGGGTAATCAGGAACAGTACAACCACGGGCTGCAGACCAGGAAGATTATTTGATGAGGAGGAAATGGCATTGCCAAAAACCCTGGTAGATGCCAAGGCCGTTAGAACAAAAAGGGTTTAGTGCCAGATAGTAAAACACAAAGCCAGGGATAAAATGAGGAGTGGTTACAGGGGACTAGTGGGTCAAAAAAATAAATAGCTTGGGATAAGTGTTGGGTATGTACATATCATGAACATAAATATGAGGAGAGGAGTTTAGAGTGATACCAAGGAAATATCAGCAAGTTATCAGGGAGGAATAACCCTGTGCTCTCTCGTTTTGTTCCATACTGCAGTCCCAGAATCCAATAAATTCTGTAGCTTTCATAAAAGTTGATAATTTCAAGATGAAATCATTCTTGTCATGACCAGACAAAATTAGAGAGCCGAGATGCTTTAACTTAGAGGGCTCATGCCTGCCTGTCTGAAACAAATATTTTCTCAAGGACTTTCTAAACACTCAAAAAACACCTTTTTTTGTTTGTTCTATATTTCTCTTGTGCTTTGCTTGCCTTACATATATGCACAGATTTGTGTGCCAAAGTTTATCTTTAATATTCTTTTAAACTACAATGATTCAGAGAAGACAAGACTACTTGCCCAGCTGCAGTACCTCCACTGATGAGCTAATGTCAACTCTTACCTTAGTTCTTCAAGGCCAGTGGGAATTCTGTGTCCAAATAGTTTATATTAATTTCTCCCTTTTAGTTTTCAAAATTTCCTCCTTGTTTCAATTTCCTTAAATATACCCATAGTATATTATGGCGTATGCATTCCTACCATGGTTCTTTGCTACTTCCAAATAAATATTATTCTTTGGAAAATTTACTGCTGATTATTATTGACACTTAAAAGTAACAGAAATTTATTTCTCATAGTTCCTGAGGGTAGGGAAGCATAAGATCAAGACAAGAACAGAATCTCTAAAAGGATCAGCTTGGTGGTTGGTGACTTTTCCTTCGTCCTCGCCTGGCAGAAGGGGAAAACTGAGATCTCCTCAGTGCCTTGAAAAGTTGAAGGATTCCACCTTAGTAATCGAATCGCCCTTCCAAAGGCCCACTTACTCACACTATCACACTGGAAATGAAGCTTCAACATATGAATTTGAAGGGACACAAAAATTCATACTATAGAATTGTTCTGTTGAGAAGCAAATCCTTGTGCAGAAACAACTATTCTTTCTTATGAATTTGGGCAATTTCTTTATTCTTTTATAAGCAAAATTGGTGGGAAGAGTAGGAGAAATATCTGTACTTTTGAGTAAAACCTGCTGTACACTCTATTTTGTTTGAAATGATCTATCACCTTTATTTCCCTTTGTTTCAGTTTATCTTTATCACTTTTAGCTTGTTTGATCTTTATATTATTTAAACCGTATCTTTTATAATCAGGAAATTTCTAATTACTTTTAAAAATCAAGTAATTCTGTGTATTTGTAACGATTGCTTATAAACTTCATCAGTCAAGAAACTAAAGTTTTACCAAGGCTATGTCTAGGTGTTAATTTCACTTTCTAATTTTTTGCCTGTTTCATGTTCAGCTCTAAGCTTCAATGTCTAACTTTGGTTCTATTTATAGATCTTGACTTTTTTCCACCTGTTAAATCTTTGTTTATTGTTTCTAATCTGTCTTTGCTGTTGTTTGCTGACATTCTAATTCATATTTCATTTTTATTGTAGTCATTTAAATGTCTGGGAACATTTTTAAAGTTTAGCTTTCTCTTACTGATTTGATTCTTACAGTCTTTTTCTGGAGAAATTTCCTTTAGATTTTAGATTACATTTCTGGAGATTTCTTTTAGAAATGCTAATTTAATTTTTTGCCATGCATTTTTCTACTCACCTTGTCTGCCAATCTCAAGAAAATGGGTTAGGGTGAGTTGGAATGCCTTGGTGAAGCCTTTAAAAGAAGACATTTATGCTCCCCATTTGTCTTTCGCTGGTGAGGATCCGAGGGTAGGAGCTACAAATATTTTTCTATGGTGTTTGCTGAAATAGAGCAGCTATTGTCTAAATATTTTTGTCTCTGTAGTAAATCACTTTCCAATTCCTTTGGCCAGAAAGAATATGATTTTGTTGGAACTTTATGATTTTATGTATTTTGGCATCCCCTGAATTTCTCTAGCACCCAGTCTGAACATATAAATGTAATTATTTGGATCTAAAATGTCCCCCAAAATACTAATGCATCATATACACCTTCTGCCATGATGTTCTGCCTCATCACAGGCCTAAAAAATATGGAACCAGCTTACCATGAACTAAAACTCTGAAACTATGGGTCAAAGTAAACATTTCCTCCTAAAGTTGTTTTTCTCAGATATTTCGTCACAGTGACAGACAGCTAACATAATAAGGCATAAAGAAAGTCCAAGGAGCTTACCACAGTGTTGTTCCTTTGGAGCACATTTCTAACTTGCTTAACTTCTTTTGTGAATCTTTGAGAGCCTTGTTGTGTTTATTTGGTATAAAATTTAGAATTTTACCTGTACTTAAAGAAATAAAGGGTGCAGCATCCACTCCATATTTCAGAATGTAGAGTGCTTCGCTGAAAATTTAAAGACAAATTAGAAATAATGGAGGCAATGAATTATATGTTTTTCCCCATTTTCAAACCAAATAATTATAACTTTGTTTTGTGTTGCTCGGGACCCAACTCAGTACCTCATGCTTACTAGGAAAACGTTCTACCACTGAGTTCTGTCCTCAGTCTGTTACTTGCATTTTCAAAGAATGGTCCAGTTTCCAGGCTTATTCTATCTTAATCAGTCAAGCATACAGGAAAATCCAGGTCACCTCCACAATATGTGGTCAGCACATACACTCTTAGAATACTTGATATTTTAATCTATAGTAATTCAGAATAATTTTTACTGCTTTACCTACATTAAAGCATTTGACTCATTTGTCTTTCAAAAACTAATAAACCTTAATTTGCTTTAGCAGCTTTGAATGAATTTGTATTTTCTTATTACTGCCTTTCAACTCATGCAGTTTGAAAACTAAATGCAAACTATGAAACTCAATCTGGTAATATTCTTTTTATATTAATTTTATATAATTAGCCCCCAAACTGTGTTCAATTACTAACAATTAATCTTATGCACTTGCAGGGACAACACTAATTTCACACTTAGCAGCATTTAAAAGGAAGGTGGTGTGAATACCATATGGAAGAAGTCCCTCCCTAAGGAGCCATGCTTTATTGTCACTGACTAGAGAATAAAAGTGCCTTCTCACTGCAATCTGCTATAGGTACCCACATGTTCTTCAACTCTAGACTAGAAGAACTATGTAACAAACACACATGCAGAATCACACATACTTTAATTACAGTTTTCAGTGAGATGGCCAACCTTTTCAACAGAATTCTGAATTTTCCAAGTCCTTTTGACAATTTTTTTGAGTTAGTATTTTTATGGATGCTATGTGGTTAATTGCTACATTGAAACGGACTGTGAGAAGCCAAACAATAGAATGATAATAGGAAATAGAATGAGATCACAGCTGAAAATGGAAAATTGTGTAAAATGTCTTACTATAGGAGAAATGTCCTTAGAAACCAAAAAATCCCCAAACCACAATGTATTTAGTCCATATTTAGTACATGTTATAATGCCACAGGATTCTTCTTGTATGTTACTGATTTTATTGTTTGAATTGTTCCAATTTCCAATTGAGAAATTATACTATATCTTTTTATTGACTTGTATGTATGTAAGTGCTATCACCTAGTGCTTGGTATGTGAGGATCATATCATAACTGTATCTCATGAAAATAATTTTGATTTATCCTGATAATTCAAGGTCAAACACTATGAACAAGCCAAGATTTAAGCTATCTCCTAATGTCAAAAAATCATGCATACATGTTGAATTGTATGCCTGATGTTTAGCAAAAGGTGCACACATTTCTGTTTACTTTGGTTCTTCATGACTTTGACCTTTTAGGTGCTTCTTATTAGTAATTGGTTGATGAGGAGTTGTAGCCAATTTTAATGTTTGTAATTCATACTCAGATATGCAAATTGATGAGCACATTATAAATTTTTAAAATTATAGGAACAATTTATAGTGCAAAGTGGCATTGCTCAAGGGGCTGAGCAGTGGCCTAGGAACACAGAGCCCTGCATTTTAATTGGATTTACTCTCAGTGTGATTATGTGCATAGTACTTTAATCTCTGCTTATCTTGGATTCTTCATCTATAATATGAATGTAACAATTTCCTTCTGGGTTAAAAGTACATAAATATGAAACAGGTCAAGAATAATTTTGAAACAGTGGCTAAAACTGAAGTTCACTATACATATACTACATGTATAACCAATAAGAGGCTAAAGATTTTATTACATTAATTGCTACATTTGTTACATTAATTGTTGTGTCGTTTTCACAAAGATAAGCCAAATGACCCACTATCATGATAACTATAGAAATCCCCATATCCCTAATACCTTCATTAAAATGTAAGTAACGAAAAAAAAATGAAAGTAATGTAAAAAATAAGTTAGTAGCAACTATGTGGTTTGTAACCACAAACACTTATGTGGGCATCCACTATTAAATGAACTTTCTTTCTCTCTCTCTCTTTTTTTTTTTTTTCTTTTTTGATAGTGGGAATCAAACTCACAACATTGCGCTTGCCAGGCAGGTGCTGTGCCACTGAGCTATATCCTCATCCCTGAACTTTATTTCTTATTCTGTATTTTCTCCAATGCTATCTGCATCTTCCAAATGTTTATCAATGTATTTTAAATGCTTTAGTAAGCACAGTCTTCCGACTTTCTAACTTTACCCTAACAATACCTAGGTTTCCACTGGCACTTAAATTTTGTACCAGCAAAACTAAAATCATACAAAGCAGTTTAGTTTAAAAGTAGGACATTGCAAAAAAAAAAAAAAAGAGAAGACCACTCAAATTCACAGTAATTCACAGCAAAGGGTAGATCTGTATTTTACAACTCACCTAGTTGTCCTACTTGTTAAAATGATATACCATATTGTGAGAGCCACAGAATGCATAGATGCAACTGGTGAGTTGGTGATGGAATTTGAGTCTCTTTACTTTTCCATATATTGAAGCATCCATCTTTTAAGCTTAATAAATAGTTCTGCAGCACTGAATTTCAGCAGGGAGGCCATTCTCCAGTTGTGTAGCAATACAGTTTGAGCCCTCGTGTCTTCCCAAGCCTCCCTTGCATTATGAAGCCAATATTTAGAAAGCTCTAGCAAACTAACACCTGCTAAACATAAATCACATGCAGAAATCCACAACTGGACAAGCTCAGGAAGATATAATAGATCAAATCCATGAAGAACCTCACAATGAATTAAGAAAACCTTAAACTTAATTCTATAACCTGACAGGCAGTCAGCAGACTGACTTATGGAGAACTGTAATGTGGGAATTAGACAGAATGCCAGATGGCTTCTAAAAGTTAAATTTAAAAAAAAGAAGAGGAATACACTGCAGTTGATGATAAGCATAGGTAGGAAGCCTGACAAGGAAAATACAGTAACAAAATAACACATAAGGATAAACTAATATTTTACACTTTATTCTCTTTCTTTTGTTTCTCCCAGCCAGCTTGACAGAAAGTAGTAATGTTTGACTACTCACAAACCTTATACCAGATGCCAGTTTGAACAGGTGCAAAAACAAAGAACAAAACACTTCCATTTGGAACATCAGCTTTCCTTTTTATGTAGTCCCTCCTACGCTTGGTGGGAGCTCACCTACCAGGTTTCTTATTGTTATTTCCTTGATTAGGAGTTCTTTTTGATAAGTGTATAGCATATTGCTTTAGTCAATGGAAAGAATTAAATAAAGACATGATCAATTAGTTTTTGTGGTACCTAGTCTAATTTCAACATCTCACCTTCATTAGACAATACCAGTGCTGGAATTTTGAGATCACTCTTAATAAGGTTGTGTTTGCTACCTACATTATCACCCAGTGGTAAAAGTACTACAACATTCTTCTACTGGTGAAAGTTAGTAGAAATTGGCATTGCCAATTATCAATGTTAAATGTATGATCAATCAAACAGGGGCTCAAACAAACAGGCAGCTTGTTCCATACGGTCAGTTGGTAAATTGGATGCAGGCACACAGAGGAACACAATATCCGTCCTCCGTAGGTGGTCTCTGTTTCATTAGGTTTCCAATTGATGTTGCTGCACAGTAATCCAAAAATGTGTGATGGGAACATCACTCTCATTTTTCATTAACACTCCTTCACAAATGTATTGGAGGCAGGTACAAAACAAAGATTTTGCCAGGCTTACTTTTATCCTTCTGGAGACTATTGTATATCTAACATCGCTGCTGGGTACTTAGTTTTTCCTCATTTAGAGTCGCTGTAGTGACTCATTATTGTTTGATATGATCAACTTCCTTGAGGATGTTGTGGAGATAGTGGGAGAGCTGCTAATCTTCAGAAGACAAGTCATTTAGAAAAAAACAGCTTATATATAATAGTAGTAGCATGACCACTGATGTTAAATGGGATAAGAAAAGTAGAGGTGATGCTTATTGTTTCAGAAAATCTGCTAGAAATGGGAAAGGTATGGCATTTTTTGAGGGATCTTCAGGATCATCCTGACTGAATTTCTCATTTTCATTTCATAAATGACTGAGCTGTGGCTCACACTGGCTCTGGCTTTCCCAAAGCAATGCAATTACTGGCAACAACTAAAACAGGAAAGTGGGCTCTATGACTTATTTTCTCTTCAATATAGACTATTACCAGTCTATGAGACAGAAGCAGATAACCACCAAGAACTATATAACGCACATCATCTGCTTTCTTAAGCCTACACTATGGTTTCTATTTATAAAGTTATATCAAGATATTATCTAATATACTCCCTAACATATAGCTTTTTTTTAGGCATTAAGTGGCATTAATTTCCTATTGGAAAGTCCTTCACATTCAAATAAATTTTCAGACACAATACATACCATCCCTATATTCCTTGTACTATCTACCTTTGTGGGGTGTGTGTGTGTGTGTGTTTGTATGTTGATAATGGGGATTGAACCCCCAGCATTTTCAGTAACCTACATCACATTTTTATTTTTTTATTTCGAGGCAGGGTTTGGCTAAATCACTGAGTTGCCCAGACTGGGCTTGAACTTACCTCTCATTTTAGCCGCCCAGAGTGCTGCACTTACAAGGATACGCCTCTATGTCCTGCCAACAGCTTCTGTTCTTATTAGCTTGAAAGCTATCCCTGAGCCCCATCTTGTGACAGAGACAGTGCAATACTGCCTTGATTCTATCTAGAAGCCTCACCCCCAAGAAAAGGGATAGACAGCACTCAGGTGTCCAACTCCTGTTGTCTGGCTCCAAAGAGATGGCAGCTTCCTTCATTCCTGTGCTCTTGTCTGTAAGATTGGACTCAGGTTGCAGCATGTCTGGAGTAAGGAGGGAGACACTGTGCACAGGATTTAAAGAACATCTTTATTCTCTATTCTCCTGGGAATTTCTTGCTCTCGTTAATGGAAATGGGGAATCACCATCTCACTCAGAATGGTTTTTGTTTACTTGTTTTTTGTATGTATGTATGTATGCATATATGTATTTATTTTTTGAAGCCAAGTTTATTTCAGAAAGTAAAAGGCGACAGTAGGGGAGAAACTGACACTGCAGAGCAAGCTTGAGCAGAGTTAAAGAGGAAAAAGCAAGAAAAAGGACATCCTGGAGAAAGCAGGGCAGGCTAGGCAGGTCTATCTGATCCCCCACCCAGAATATTAAATCATGGGATTGGTGAGTGGGAGAATAACAATTATTTTGCTAATTTCATGACTAATATAATCATTCCAGAATATGAATCTCAAGGAAATAGATGACTGATTTGAAACTATGTACTTGAAACTGTTTCAAATATTCAATTGAGTTTGTTCCTATTTTCCATTAACTACTGTCTTTATTTACTTAATTTTTTTACCACAAATGTTAGAAGTAAATTCATATCACCTATCGTGGTTCATCTTTGTTCTCTTTTAAGAGCATCTAATCATCATCAAAAGGAGTATTATATAGGTAATAGTAACAAAAAGAAAAATGTATGTCAAATTTTGGTTGAGCTACCTCACTGCAATTAGAAGGCATTTAATTAGCTATGTCCTATTTTTTTTTCTTTTTTATGGTACCCATGATCAAACCCACAACCTTGTGCTTACCAGGCAAGCTCTTGAACCGCTGGGCTAAATCCCTGGCCTCGTGTCCTATTCTTAATAGTAAGAATAAGTGAGAAGAACATACTAATCAAATAATCAAAATAAATGGTGGGTATGTTAAGTATGTGTTATGGTTTATACCTGGATGTCCCCACAAAGCCTCACGAGCTCACTGGTGGGGCTTTTGGGGAGTGACTAGATTATGGGGGTGTGATATAATCATCAGTGGATTAGTTCACTGATGAGTTTATGGCTAAATGTGATGTTGAGCTGTGAAACTTAGTCAGAGGAGGTGGATCACTGGGGCTGTGGCCTGCAAGGGTCTATCTCTTTGCTGTTCTTCCCTTCACCCTCTTTCTGCTTCCTGCTGCCTTACCGAGAGCAATTCTCAGCCATGCCCCTCTGCCATGCTGCACTTCATTGGAGTCAACCAACTATGGACTGAAACTTCTACACACTGTGAGCCAAAGTTAACCTCTTCTCTTTTAAATTGGTTATGTCAGGTATTATGTAACTACAGTAAGACATTAAATGTATCATATTACTCCCAGACATACATCAATTGCTTTTGTAAAACTTATCCATCTTCTTAAGGTCTCTTGCAAAAATAAAACATTACCAAGTTAAGAAACTTAAAAATACATGTAAATAGCTATTCAATTAATTTGGAAACTGTTTCCTTGATTCATATGATACAAATATTGTTTATATGGTATGACAAATCATATTATTTAATTTGGGCTATTCGTCATTTGTGCCACTTTGTTTAGTGTCATATTTCATTTAATGTATATTTTAAACTTTACTTTAATAGAATTACATTAAAATCACTATTTTCAGATAATATTCAGTGATGTTACTTTGCTTGGGCTTCACCAGAATGTGCATGGTGGGAATGCACTCCTCTGCTCTTGTTCGTGGGTTTTGGTAGTAGGACTACAGCTTTCATCAAATCTTATATCCCCAGGCTCAGAGGTGCTGAGGTGGCATCATAAATATAACAGGTGTTTTAAAACTTTGATTTTCATGTGGCCATGATATTAAGAATAAAAGAAACTCCATTGGAAAAAATAATTTTGAATTTAAATATTAGAATTAAATTATTGAATTTAAATTGTAGAATGTTGAGCACAGCTCTCATACCATGAGGAAACTGTATTATTTGCCACTAATAATCCATGGCCCTTATGGCAGTGACAAAATGGTAAAAGGTATAAATTTAAAATATGGAAAGTTAGTGTATAACACCTGTGATGGTGCAAATAATAGAAAACTCAACTCAAGAGCACTGAAATGAGAAAGGAGATTGTTTGCTTACCCAGGGGAAATCCAAAGGTAGGGACATCCATAGGATTATTTGATCCAAAGACTTCAGCATGCCTCAAGGACTTGGTGTTTCCCATCTCCTTCAGCAGTTCTGTGGGTTAAAATAAGGGTCTTTCCCCAAGGATGCTTCTCCTGTAGCACAATGATAACCCCTGTCTTCAGTGGGGTTCCCTGTTCCATATTTAGTTCATGGGAGCTAAAGCTTTCAAGCAATATAATGAGACCAACCTGGAACTGAGAATGGGATTGATTTTCCCTAAAAACTTGAATTATGACAGAAAAAAACCATATATCCTCCCCACTCACAAATACAAATTCTAGATTCTAAAATGATAAGTGATCTGGGAAGTTAATTAATATTTGTACATTATAAGATAAGACAAAATTTTCACAAAAGTTTTGATAAATACTAATGAAGTATATTGGCCCCGTGCCCATCATTATATTTAGGAAATTTACCAGAAAATTTAAAACCTTAAATCATAACACATTAAAGCAATTATATTACAGTAATAATAATGAGAGAAATGTAAATTGAACCTTATAAAACAAAGTTTTAGAGAAATGTGGAGTCACACTTTGATTTTCAGTAATATTACAGAAAGCTATATGAAATACTTTGTATTTCTTACTGGCACCACTTTAAATTTTCAAATCCATTAATTTGTCTCACTGCCCCTCTCCCTTTTTGGCCTTGAAAAAAAGGGAACTCTCCTAAGGACTAACAATCAGAGCTGCCTAGATGATGAGAGACATTTAGGTTGCAAGAAAAACCTGAAGCAATGATTCCAAATCAAAAATTTGGGGACAGTCTGAGTTTGCATTTAAGATCATTCTGCCTGTTGCAGTAGCTCACATGTTATGATCAATTGATGTATAAGCACTGTGAAGAAAAATTTTGATGGTATTAGTATTGTGCATTTCATAATGAAACTGTAGGTAAAAAGTTGGTCTAAAAATTTTGATGGTATTAGTATTGTGTATTTTATAATGAAATTATAGGTAAAAAGTTCATTTAAATTATGACTCTTCCTTAATATCAGAACTTGAGATTTCAATTACCTCCATAATTGACCTAAGTGTTTACTCTATATTCATTCCATACACAGCAGTAAGCAAAGTGTTATAAAATAAAACATATGGAAAACTAAGTTACTTTCAGAGGCTACTTCCCCTCATTTTAAATAAGAAATATGGAATGATGTCCTGTATATTTGTTCAGTTTACATTAGAAATATCATGACTTTGAGTAGATGATGTTAGCAAAATAGATTTAAACTGTGAGGAATTGTCATAAAAAAATTAAATAACTGTAATTCTCCCTTCTCAAAATAAGATAATTGATTAGGCTTAAGATGTGGAAAATAAGCTCTCTGGAGTGTGCATTTCCAAGGAGTTGCAGTTGGCTTCATGGGTCGTGGCTGCTGTCCTGTATAAAACGTCTGTGTTCAGAGTCAGTAGCTAGAGGAAAGCAAATTTCTCTTTTAGCCACACAAAAGTTCAGTGATAGGAAAGGAAGTAGAAGGAATTTGTGAATATTCTTTCCTCTTTGTATTTGGGGGATGCATGTGCAGCAAAGGAGAGAATTACCGGAAAATATTTTCTGTAAGAATCTTTGAATTTCATGCATAGACTTAGAAGACAGTATCATAGCATTGTTTACATTGAATAATACTTTTTAGTCAAATGTAAGCTGATTTCATTTTTTTTGTTTTATTTTAGGGAAAGGTTATTAAAACTTTAAAAAAGAAAAAAATGCAATTATAGTGACATGTACTTCTGAACTAGACTTTTTGTTTCTATGGTCAAATATTATCTGGATAGACTATATTGCCAATCTCCATTTTCTTTGTAAATGTCTTTACAAAATCAATACAATTTGTGAAAGAAAAAATCTTGCACGGATCAGTCTAACTAGACAACTAATGTTCTAACCTAACACCTCAGCACATTTTAAATTTCTATTCCTATTTGGGTGATATATTGATATTCTTGTTTAATTAGTGGTATAAATGGTAGTTGGAGGTCTCAAATTATTTGCCAAAGTCACTGGGTTATTTCCTTAAAGCTGATCAGATGGGTTTTTTTTTTCAACCTTCCCATTATAGGAGGTTTTTGTAAACTAGTGGTATAAACGATTATTTTTAGTTAAGAGAAGCCCCAGGAAAGATTAAAAAAATGGATATAAAGACATTCCAGTTCTTGATCTTATCTTTTTCTCATCTCAACCTTTTGAGAGTCTTGCTGGAAGAACACAAGGAAAGGCAGGAAGGCTTCTTACAGATCTTTGAGACCTCCTTCCACTCATATCCCAGGGGAGCTAGAACGCTATACCTCTGTGGTTCAAAAAGTCTTTGGACCAGAAAAAGGGCCTTTATCTGCCAACATTTCAAACATATTCAATCAAATATTGATCTAGAAAATCAGCTACTTTTTCCTCTAGCAAAGAGATTAAATTAGTACTACCTACTGAAGGCCTACACATGGTCCTCGGGAAGATAATGATGGTACCCTAGGCTATTCCTAGGATCAAAAGTTTATATGGACACCAAACTGATTTAACGTTTTCTGTAATGCATGGAGACAAAAGGGTGAAAGATCTGCTCGCCAATAGTAATGTGCTGGAGATTATCTCATGTGGCGAGTCCTTGCATCAAGAAGCCAGGTTATGGTTTTCAAATCCATCTCATCTCTGAAAATAAAAGGAATGGAACGTGGCCTGCTTCACCTCACTGAAAGGTTTTCATCACCAGAAATATCTGATGCCTCTTATTCAAGTTGACAGTAGCTTATGTTCCTCTGACTCATAAACAGTCCTTCTCTCTATTGTGTCCTGTTCCAAGAAGTACCTAATGTTATATTATTAAAGAACAAGAGGTTTGCCTGCCTATTCTCTCCTAAATACGCAGCTACCAGAAATGATAAAACACTTTCAAAACTCTAAAGTCATTTGAGATTTTGAACTTAATTATGAAATAATGTGCTCAAGTACATGTGTGATAGAAAAGGCAATCTTTAGCCACCAATTACTACAAAATGTGGACAGTTTGACTTTAATTAGAAACTGTAGATTGCTGAGAAGCTTGTTTCTTCTAGTAGTGCCTATGATATATTTGTGTCATCTTTGTATACCTAAAAAATAATTTTCTTGAGCTATCTTTGAATTTGCCATTACATAAGCAAAGGAACAAAGATGGATAACAAACTTGACAAATTGTACATACTCGAATGAATATTTTGTATGAGTTAGTAAAAATAGAAAAAAGAACATCCCCATTTCTGCTTTGAATCTTGGCAAGAGTGACCATAAGGGAACCTACTAATTAGAAGCCAGTGTTATAGAGACTAGGTATATGAACAACCACTTTACTCACCACAAGTAATTTTTCTGGTTATATTACCATTAGCCGCTTAATACAAAGATCAGATTCATAAGTAAAATGAGGGATATTTTGCAATCCAGCACTAACTCTCGGGATTTATGACACTGGCCTTTTGTTAGGAAGATTATTTCAAACATTCTCATCCTAACATCACCTTGGTTAATGGCTTTGACTGAATGGATTGACAGTGAAACCAAACTAATTCTCCAGATTCACTGTTGCTTTTAGCATCATGGCAATGCAGTCAGAGTTATGTAGGGAAATACTGTTCTTTAGCAACTACTGTATGCCAGCCATTTCGCTAACTGATGAGGATATAGTGATGTCCAAACACACAGGTGCTGAACTCTAAAGTAATTGCATACTAAACATAATATTACTTCTGTGATATGTGCTCTGAAAGAGCTAACTACCTGGTTTGTGTAGGACATTTTGTTTATTACAAAAATCAATATAGAATTTTATATGAAGGGTGAAGAAGGTTAATTGTCAGTTTAAGAACTAAGAACATCTGACTTCACAGAGTTTTGCAAGAAAAAAATGTCAAAAGATTTCAGTTCATGGCAAGCATAGAAGGCTGTGATGTGATATGACTTTTAAAATATCTCAGGCAGTTTTAGTACCATTAACAAAGCCTCAGGTGTAGGTTAAGGAAAGAAAAGGCATCTGTGTATTTGACACTGGTCACATGTATTAGGCTCTGTTTCTGGGAAGGGTGATTTAAAAGGGTTATTGAAAATCTGTTAGTGTTGAGAAAAACTGAATCTACATCGTAAAAGATTCAGAAATCAGCTCTATGAGAAACATTTGAATAAAGTGGGAGGATGAGCACAGAGAAGACAAGGGAGATTATGATAGTGTCTTTAAATAATTAATATACTGTCATGGAAGATGAATTAGATAATGTTGTATAGCCATACTTGATAGATCTTAGACCAACCAAAGGGTAAAGTTACAAGTTTGGGTTTAACATTAATGATGAACCTTTCAACAATAAAAGCTGATTGAAAATGTAATGAACCCTCTTGCAAGGTAGTACATTTTATGGCAGTAGAAAAGTTAAAATAGTGACTTAACCAAAGCATTGTGCAGGAAAGTTATAGAAAGTTTTCTTACATGTATTGAGATATTATATCAAATGTTTTCTGAGATCTCTTTTAACTCTTAATTTCTATGGTTTCACATTGTAATTACCCCCCGGCCCACACACACCGATCCCATATTCCAGAATATACAAAGGTAAAATGTTCCATCTCTTCTGAAGAAATGTAGTGAAGAACTATCACTGTGGAAGAATAAGGATAAATAACACATAGTGTGCAGCCTCAGGTTACTTATAGCCTAATGAAGATAATAAACATTTGAAAAACAGACACAACCTAGGATGCAATAAATGCTATGATGCAGTTGCACATGAAGTTCTCTGATGAAATTGGGCAGCATTCTATCCTAAAGATGGTGGTAATGAGCTGGAAACAGAAAACCTTAACAGAGAAATCAGGGATTAATTCTTCCTGCTTTCTGTTTATTTTTGGAGTCTGAATGAAAACTGTAAAAGGTCATTAACCAAAAGCAAAGAGCACGTGCCACTGCTACCTTCCCCCAAGGTACTTCAGTTCCTTATGAGAAATGCATAAGATTAGGAAGGTATGGTTCTGCGTGTGTTTCAAGTGAGGCTGCACTCAATATAGGTGTTCATAGAGATATGGAGTATAGGTAGTGCTGTAGAGCCCTACACATAAGTTATGGAATTTATAAACTAATATTGGACATAAAACGCTTTATAAATATTTAAATAAAATTGAGTAGTTCCCAACACTTACTGTTATATGATTTTTGCACCAAAACATTTTATTTTCATCAACCATCTTTACCTAAAGATGTGCAATATTTTTTAAATGGTAGGTTTTTAAAAAATAACAGCTTTTTTGAAACCTTACCACATAACATGTAAGTCACATATTTAAAGTGAAAAAAGAAAAAAGGAGAGTTTATCAGTATTGAAACCATGAAATAATCTCATGGAATTGGAGGGAAAGTATGACCATCAAGTTTTGGAAAATCAGATCCTATAGCAGATACGGGGATCTGGTTTACAGGAACTAGTGAGTAATTTTTCCAGGGCTCTGTGATCAGGACTCAATTCTAGATGTTTTCCACTCTAGTGACAACTCTGTACAATGTTCTAATTCCATGAAGGGTCTTGTTTAGATTAATCTCACTGTAAGTTCAGTCATTGGCTCTCAAAACCCTTGAAGAATTAATTCAATGGAAGTAACAAAGAATTGGCACTGTTAAAAAGAAGAAATAGATACTCTGTCTAGCTTTTCTAGTTCTTATGTTATGGGCAAACCACATTTTCTTTCTCTACCATATGTCACAAATTGCTCAAATAAGGAAAGTAAAAAAAAAGGATTAGTTGCCATGTTTTGAATATTAGTGGTTTTAAAGGTCCTTTGAGAGTCATGTAAGAAAAGTACACTATATCTACAACTCCAATTCTTATGACATTTTGTCTTATAGTTCCCCCTTCCCCAAGGCACCATATATATATTTATACACAGGGATAATACATATACACATGATGAAGAAGTACAAGGACAATATATTTAAAGTCCACACAGGAGTAAATGAATTTTTCCAATTTTCAGTGAGCAAAAATTATGCCTATTATCAATTAATTTTGATTTTTACTTTTCACTTATCTCCTCACATCAGAACATACAATATACAAAGTCCACCAAAAAATGTATACACACTTCAGGAAAAAAAACTTGTATAAACATTTTAATACAGTTTATTAAGATTAATTCAAGTTACTTTTGGCCTCTACAATTACAAGAGGTGCTCAAAGTGGTGGCTGTTAGCTACCAGATATTTATTAGTAATGTGGAGCTGTTGGCTGGGTAACCTTGGTTATTGAGTTTGCTGCCCATTCATTTTCAGTTTCTTCTGTAAAGGCCAGTAGTATAGTGGGTTTTCTATGATGCACATCATCCTCTAGGGTCCCCCATAGGAGGGTAACACCATCTGTTGAAAAAAAAGGCCATACTATTTTTCTTTTCCTGAAGTGTGTATACATTTTTTTTCATGTACTCTGTAGTTATGTTATGGGGAAATCATTGTGAGTGAACCCTAGGTTCAATAGTTTATCAGCATAAAAATGCACTGTAGAACAACAAAAGCTTTTCCTATAAGTATGACCAATGTTGAAAAGTACCTGCATTGCTTCATGCAGAAATGTGGCATAAACCGTCTAATTGGAATTTTTCCCCATTAGTTTTGTTTTTCTTCATTATTGTGCCTCGCCAGAATGCCACTTACAAAAGAAAAGCCATAGCGTTCAGGGGGAGAAAATGAGAAAAATCAACAGGAGGTAAAAAGACAGGTAAATGAAATTATGATCATGAATAGACATTGCAAAATTTTTAAATTGTACTATTATATAGAAAGGAACACAGCTATTTTGAAAAGCTGCATTTTAACTGAGATGAAAGTGCAATATAATTGATTATAAGTAAATACACATGACACAGTGCAGTTGGGTGCTCTTGGTGATAGCAATTTGTAATCCAGTGTTTCAGAGAAAGACCTTTATTTTTCTGGATGGGCACTCTCATTGGTTTAACAGTGAAGGAATTTGCAAAACTGCCTGGTGAGCAAGGTACAGAGGATATCTGGGTTTTAAGAAACGGGAATTCCAAAGGATCTTGCAAGTTTTGTTTAGTAGTAACAGCATAGCACAGAATCAGATTTTTGCACTGCCATGTAACAGTGGACCATGATAAACAAAGCTATTTACTTTCATAAGAAACAATAGCAACATGACAACTTGAGGTTTCCAGCACAATTCAATTGTGTTATTTCCTGATAAAAGGAGGGTAGTTTGTGTCATTTGCTATATATCATTTTTTCTGTATAAATTTGGTGAGTTGAGTCTAAAAGAAAAATACAGCTTTTATTGTGCTTATTCATTTCGATAATTTATATTGCACGAACTACTGTTTGTTGCATTAAACTTACGTTAAAAATGACATAGACAGACTTGAATTAAGAATTACTACGACTAAAGTCTGTAATAAGTAATTAGGCTTCTTCTGTATGTTAAAATTGTCTACCTCTTGGCTTTGTACTTTTTCTATTCTTTCTTTGAAAACTTATCAGTTGAGATGCTTCTACTTTACAAAATCTTGCATAGTAATTTTCTTATATAAAAATTACAAAAAGCTTTTGTTTTGCCCCCAAAATCACAAATAATCATATCTAGATTTTCAAATTTTGCCAGGGATATACCAGCAGCACAGTGCCTGCTAGACAAGCACAAGGTCCTGAGTTCGATTCCAAGTACCAAATAAATAAATAAATAAATAAAATAAAATATGCCAAGACTTAGCTCAGT
>RJWT010009640.1:0-24956 GCA_004365215.1 Cuniculus paca | reverse complement strand
TTTTTTTGGTACTGGGGATCGAGCTCATACATGCCAGGTAGGCGCTTACACCGCTGAGCTAAATCCCCAGTCCCTTAAATACTCTACTTTGAAAATAAAAAGGTAACTGGATTAAGTCATACAGACAAAAACAAAGCAATGAATTAAAATCAGAATTAATTCTTGATCTAAGAGAAAATCTCTGCCAGAAAAAAAAAATACAGATCACAAGGCACTATTCAGCAGGAAAAAAACTGGGCAGAAAAAAAGGGGGACACTGAAAGAAAACCGTATGAAAATCAGACAGAAAAATTAATCACAGGTAGTGAAAAATCTAAGAGAACAAGACAATGTTTGATGGAATGCTCAACAAATACACTTGTCAATCTCGATGGTTTGGATGAAATGGATAGTTTCCTAAGATAATTAAAATTTTCAAAACTGACCCATTCAGAAAGATGGATCTTATCATGATAAAAATAATTTCAATGCATTTAAATTATTCGAGGATAAAAACTTTCTAAATGTATATACTAGTAAAGCATGATAAAAAAGCCAAAATCCAACAAAAAGCAATGTATATAACAAAACTGTACACTAATTTCATGGAGAGATGAAATCATCTTGCCGGGTCTGGTGGCGCATGCCTGTAATCCCAGCATTCAGGAGGCTGAGACAGGAGGATCGTTGTGAGTTCGAGACCAGCCTGGGCTACAAAGTGAGCTCAAGGCCAGCCTGAATGGCATAGTGAGACCCTGTCTCAAAAAGACAAGGGTTGGGGATTTAGCTCAATGGCAGAAGTACCTGCCTGGCAAGTGCAAGGTTGTGAGTTTGATCTTTGGTGCTGCAAACAAAAAAAAAAAAAAAAGAAAAGAAAAGAAAAATTATCTTAAAAGGATACCAAATAAAATCTATCACAATGAGAATAATCCACCATGACAAACCAGAGACATTTCAACATTATAAAACTAGATCAATACTAGAAAATATATTAAGATGACAATGGCATGTTTAATGTTATTTAAAGCTTTTGGTAACTATAGAGTATTTTTTTTTCTGATAAAAGTCTTAATATCATTAAATATCCTAATAAAAATCACAGCTAGATTTTTTTTCAGTGACCTGATCAGCTTTTTTTAATGCATGAATGAGAAAAAACTATTTGAGATAACTCTAGAGAAAAAAAAAGAAAAAATAGTCTACAAATATTAAAACCTAACAAAAATAAAAAGCTAAAGTAATATTAAAAAAACTTTGCCAACGAAGAGTTCCAAAATAGAGAAGAGTTCAGTGTATGTCATAGATGGCATCTCAAAAATAAAGGATGCATAATTCAACAAAAGTTACAGTCATAAATTCACCTTTTCATTAAGATGAAAGAAGGTGGGGAAACCAGATTTCTATGTCAGGCCTTAGGAACACTCAATTAAAAATACAACTGTAGAAAAATGAATCCATCAAGGTACTAGAATAAATAATGATTTTATGTTTTAATTATCTTGTAGTGAAGGAAACCTTTCAAACAAAAACCCATCAAGAAAAAAGTTGGATAAGTTTGAATATGTAAAAACAAAATTTATCTTCTCAAAAGTGATCTAAGAAACAATAAACTAGGAATCAGAAAAACTGTTTTCCACGCATG
This sequence comes from Cuniculus paca, assembly GCA_004365215.1. Taxonomy (NCBI): domain Eukaryota; kingdom Metazoa; phylum Chordata; class Mammalia; order Rodentia; family Cuniculidae; genus Cuniculus; species Cuniculus paca. The sequence continues at coordinate 23,335 of RJWT010009640.1, read as the reverse complement.
TAAGAATTACTACAAAGACTAATTTCCTTAGGGTAAATATGTATATGAGTGTATATTCAGATAAATATATACACACTATGTTAGATGATACAAATGCTGTGAAGAGTAATAAAGCAGGGTTACAAGAGAAAGAGCGAGGGAGGGGAACTGTGATTTCACATAGGCTGGCCAGAAAAGGAGTTGAGTGAGTGTACATAGCATTCCCAAGGTTGAAAGTAAAGTGATAACAACTGCAATCTGAAGAATGATCAGCTGGAGACAAAGGAAAAGGAAAAGATGAGTACTGTAGAAGGAGAGGAAGCTCGGGTAGGTGAGCTTGGGTGCGTTTGGGTAGAGAGGGAATATAAACAGAAATCAGTTCACAAACTGGCTAAGGAAATGAAAGGGTTTCAAGAGGGAGACACAAAATTAGACCTACATTTTAGAAAAACAACTCTGGCTATAGTACATAAAGAATTTTAGGTGGAAACAAACTGAAAAAAAACCAAGAAACCAGTTAGATGTCTCTATAATTCTACCAAAAGTTAAACGCCTTCAAGGAAAAAAAAAAAAAAAGAAAGCAGTAAAAATGGAGACTAGTGGGCCAAAAAAATCCAGTAGATCCAGCAGATCCTCACAATTCATGGACACCAAATTTGTGAACTCATTCACTCTGTATGAGTAACCCCAGAGTCACTGGACAGTACTCTGGCAGTCACTCGCAGACATGCAGAGCAAGGAACAATGCGAATCACCTACGTGCAAGTTCCCAGGTGAGGTTGAACAAGGCAACACTCTATCTTCTTGTTTCAGCTCTCGCACGGTAAACAAGCAGACTTTTCATGGTTTATTTAGTGTCATATTTTCCTATTTTTGCTATTTTTTGTTAGTAATTTCTCTGCTTAACATGGTTTGCAAGTACAGTATTAAAGCGTTGCTAGTGCTCCCGGGCACGAAATGGTGGTGATGTTACTTAGAAATAAAAATGTGTGCTGGATAAGGTACCTATGTACTACTGTCCATGAGTTTAACTGTTAATGAGTCAATATGTAATGATACGTATTAATTAGTGTGTCTTTATATAAATAGAGACATACATAAAACAAGATTATATAGTGATTGGTTGACAGAAATGTAACCAGATGCTCACAGGAACCTACCCCTGTATTACCTATAACAGCAACGTTTCACTGTTTGCAATGACTATAAAATATAACCAGCCCAACCAACAAGAATCAACTCTACATGAATGCATATGTGTTTGTCACGCAAACATTTATATATTTGTGAGGTAGAAATAACAGGAACAGCAATCAATTACAAGTAGTAGGTAAAAGACAAAGGACTTAACAATACTAGGTTTCGGATTCTGACAACTAAAAGATAATGATACTAACAATAAAGATAGGAAAAAGAGATAATCTGAATGAGGACAAAGATACTAACTTCATTCAGAGTATAGTGTTGTATATACCAAGATGTGTTAAATATAATTATACATTTATCTGACCACATCTACCTTCCCCTTTGAAGGTAAGAATGGTAACTTTCTTCTTCTTGGATATCTTCTACATATAAAGTACTCTCCTTTAAGTCACAATATAAATCAGTGTACTCTATCAATTCTCATCCAACATTATCTATATAATAATGAATCGTGTTTCTATGGGAGTCTCACAAAATGTACAATTAAAAAATAAAAATATTACCCTGTGCGAAGCAATAAATATCTTAGAAGAAATTCTGTACAATCAGATAGTTTTTAATTTGTTTATAGAAACAAGGCAATATCTTCAGCATAAATTATCAAAAGACTATTTTGAAATACCACATTTATAGAGAATTCAAATGGATAAATTGTTTCATTTTCATACCTGACTTAAGAAAATCTCAGAATTATAATTTCTTTTACTGACAGGCAAGTACCTTTTCTAAAAATGCATATACACAAATCTTTTACAACTTAAAAATTAAAATTACACAACTGCATAAACTGAGCCTTACAATATTATGTATACAAATAGGAATGAACTACTATAGAAATGAATGATTCCTCCATCTAGTCAACACCGTCTTTCTTTATATATATTTCATTATTTATATAAATGACAGAAAACAATAAACTACTATAAAACAAATTTTATGATCAAATATGTACTTCTGTGAACACAAAACTAAAAACTTGCTGATACAGTTTTTGCAATATACAAAGGTCCAATATAGAATCAAAGTCAATTTACAAGGTAAAGTATCTTAAGAACCCATTATTTTTCTCTCAACTGTGTTTATTTTAAGTGCTTCTTTTTACCTGCAAAAAAAAAAAAAAAAACACCTTGCTAGTTTTATCTTCAGTGTGATAGCTGTATGACCTCCCATGGAGTACTGAAACTTAAAATACAAAATACTGAGAATAATTACATTTCAATGCTAAGAAAAGAGGTGAAGTTCACAACGGGAAAATTCAGAGCTAAAGAAAGGAAACTAGGTCAGAATGCCAGTAACTAGGAAGGGGGGAGGGGGGAGACAAAAATGAAAGAAGTATTCTGTAAAGAAATGTAACCCTGGTTCATAGCAATTGATTTTAAGAAAAACCACATCCAGTCAACTAAAGACTAGAATGCAACAAAACATCCATGGACATTAAATCATTTAAAGAACAAAAAAGTGAAGGACAAAAAAGATCATTTTAATGTCCTTTTTGTATCATTAAGAATTAGGATATTTCTATTCCTTAATATCAATACATTTGATCATAATGTAGACAAAGTAGCTTTACATCTCAAAATTGAGACTTAAACTAGAAGAGTAAACCAAAACACTTAGCATACCTGAGCTATCAAGATAGGAGCCAGTCAATCAACAGCAGGTGGGGCAGACTACACATCTAGTGTAATCAGTCACACAGAGTGCATCCATGAACAAAAAGGCACTTGTCTTTCTCCCAAGGGCCAAGGGGCAAGGGTGAAAGGAGGAAGGGTCTTCTTGGTTCCAGCCTACGAATCTCAAAAACTGACATTCCCTTAGTCAATGGGACAAATTTTTGTCAGGTGCATGCCTGACAGGCCAGTAGCCAGCCAAGAAAAGGAAAGCAGAAAGACTAAAAACTTACTTAAATATTGCTGCTTTCTTTAATCATCCTGTATAGAATTTTTCCTCCACAGAAAATCTCATAAGTGGCAATTTCAACCATACTCAACCAACAAAGTGAGACCCAGATCATTCTACAAAATCTGCCTCATGGCCTTAAAAGTAATGAATTTCCCACTTGAAAATTAGTTATAAAAGAAGTAAAGTAATAGTACCACTCCTCAACTTTATGAGGGTTAAGATTTGTGGATTCATGTGTAAAGTAGACCACTTGTGTAGGACTTTATCAGGGAGGGGAAAAAAGACTATAGAGAATTTTCATCAGTTACAAACTCTTAGAATATAATTCATTCCTAAACTGGAGACTGCCTATACATAAATCTGGTTGATGAATCAAATAGTAGTACATAGTTCAAATTTACTAAATTGATCAAGATTCAAGACTACAAAAACAAACTCAGCAGTTGAGGTAATTCAAATTTTAAAATCAATCATAAAATACAATATACAACTGTTATAATCACCTAAGCATCAATAATATGGGAACTGAAATATGTTTTTTTAAATATGGGCGCTAGGAATGTAGCTTAGTGATAGAGAAGTTCACCCAGCATGTGGAAGGGCCTGGGTTCAAATCCTGGCACCACAAATAAAAATAAAAAAGGCATCACAAGAAATCAAAAAGCATTTGGTCATAAACAATGAAGACATATGCGTCTTAACTATTCCTACAAAAATACTAGATACAAAAACATGATACAGCTAATGAAGAGGCTGAGACAGGTTAATCATACTAACTTCAAATCCAGCCTGGACAACTGAGTGAGAATATCTCAAAGTTAAAAAAAGAAAAAAGAGTGCTGGGGTATATAGTTCAGTAGTATAGCACTTGACCTAGCATGTGAGAGGCCCTGGGTTCAATCCCCTGTACAAAAAAAAAAAGAAAATCATACAGAACTAAAATACTGGAATGTCATCCTAAAAATAACAGAACAAAAAATAAAATGCAAAAAATATCAAATATATAATGAAAGCAGCTGCCAGAGAAAAATATTGTTTTTACTGGAAAAAGACCAGTTATTTTATTTTCATTAAGAAATAACACTTTAAGCTAGGCGTGGTGGTGCACGTTTGTAATCCCAGCACTTGGGAGATCGAGGCCAGCCTGGATTACAAAATGAGTTCAAAGCCAGCCTAAACTGCATAATGAAACCCTGTCTCAAAACAACAACAAAAAAAGAAATAACACTTTATATATTACTGTATTGTTTCTGAAAAAAACTAATAAAATCTGCATTATTTTATGCCAAAGATCATTATTCCTATTTAGCAATTTTCTTAATATCTAGAAATTAAGTTGGTCAGGTATTTTTAGCCTTAATAATTCTACTCTACTGATTTCTTTCTCAAGAAGTGGATATCAGAATCACCAAGGGATCATCTTGAAAACACACCACCTCTAAGACTGATTTGGCAAGTCTGGAGCAAAGACAGCACCAGTGTTTTAAAAATATCCCTCAACGATTCTGATTCAGGATCACTGCTATAAGGGATGAATTATATACTTATTCTATGGACCAAAAGAGTCACTGATAAACCTTGGTCATTGTAGAGCACACAGTCATCAGTAGCAAAAACTGGAAACTCTGTATTTCTTTATTTATTGTAAAGAAAAAGTGATTTGATAAAACTGTCTATTCAAAGAACATGCAGCCATACTTGAAAATACATCCTGTATTTATTTTTAAAGTGTATTTGTTTTTATGACAAATGGTTTTGAAAATGTATAAAAATAGTTTATGTATTAATCCAACTTCATATTTATATGGTCCCTTAAAAGATTGTCATTTTATTCCCATCAAAAATGTATTTCAACCATAACCATAATACTCTCAAAAGTTAGGAATTTTAAGATTTTCTAATAGAAAAGTTTTAGTATTCACCTACAGAAAAATAATGACATTGGAAAGTATATCAAGAAAATTTTAAAATATAATTATGTCTCAGCTTTGCTATGCCACACACTATAAGAATAATCACACTATAATAATCCCAGGTGGTGGCATTTTTAAGGGAAAATAGCACAAAAATATTTTATAGGAGAAAATATCTCATAAAAACTTATAAAGTTGAATGCCAAACAAAATATCTGAGGTTCAACTTCACAATATCAAGTTGCCATATGCACTTTGTAAACATACACTCATTACGGGCTAGCAATACAAATAAAGCCAGTTATTACTAAAAGAAGACATAGTAAAAAAATTTTCAGTGCAAAAATACATATCGACTTAAATTGTTTTTCACCTGACTTAAGACAATTTTAATAAAAACCACAATTTGAATCCCATAATATAAAGTGATCCTACAAAGACTTTAAATTAATTTAAAATAAAAACCTCTACAGCAATAACCAGTTTTTCCTTTTGTTACTATTCTCTAGTAAATGCTTTCTTTTGATTAGCTTTTACAATGTCATCAGGAGAGGCTGATTTGAAGTCAAATGGTGCTATTGCTACAAGAGGGCTCATCTCTTTGTCCTTTACATCTTGAACTTGTCTACTATAAAGAAAAGTCTTATAGAGGCCAAGGGTGCGCCGCTTGCAGCTTTTCAGTGGGTAACGAAGACACAGTGTTGAAGCAAAAGCTGAAGGTCTAGCAGCAAGAGCCTTGGTCCAAGAGACAGAAAAAGCTGGTGTCCTAGTCAGAGAGCTTTTACTGTTTTTTTTGTTATCTTTAAAAGAATTGACATTCTTCCCTAACTTTGAACTCAGAACTTTAATTCCTGATGTTGGAGCAACCGATTGGTCAACTCTAGGCTTCGTAACAAAATCTGGAGTTTTTATTAGGACACTGAGATCAATATTTGAATCTATTCCAGAGGACTTCATTTCAGATAAACTGGGTTCAAAGGAATCTTTCTTAATCTGAGCATTGTCTACATCAATCGTTTCTCCAATCAAATCAGAAAGGGACAAATTCTCAAGGTCTCTTGTGGGAGAAGCTTTATGAAATGCCAAAGATGACAGAGATCCTGTTAATTCTGATATTCCAGTAGAAGACTGACAACGATTTGCTAACTGTGACAGGGGAAAGGATCCCAAACTTAGATCTGTAAAACTGGCAGAAGACTGACTACAAAGATCAGATAAACTAAAGTACTGGCTTGGATCGTTTTCTTTGTGTTGCTGAAACAGTTCAACTAGGGATGGACTTTCACAGTGCGAAAACTGCAAACCGTCATTTTTAAAATCGTAGTTCTTGGCTCTTTGTTCAACTAAAGAAACATTTCCAACTTCGGTCTTTCTACTAGGGTTTAAATTATCAAGAGTTGTATTTTCCAATGAACTAGGTAAGTGTAAAGGATTATTCAAACTTCCCAGGCTGTTTTGTGCTGGAATGTTCTGGAAATCAGATAGTGAACTGTTTTGAGTAAATAAACTATTGTCTGTTGTGCTCTCTATCACCAAAGACTTTAAATCTGGTATTCCTTTGAAAACAAAATTGTCTTTGGAAACACATTCAGATGCATGAGGTCTTAACAATTCAACATCCAAATTCTTTGAAAGCACACTTTCCACACTATCTGTGGATGACAGTCTTACTGGTGGCTGACTCTTACAAGAATCTCTTGGTATATCATGAATTAGGTCAGCTAATGAAAACTCTTTTGGTAACTTACATAATTCTAGTTCCTTTTCACTTTTAGGTCTGTCAAGTTTCTTTTTCCTATGAAGTAAATATTGACTTGGTACAACTGAAGAACTGTAAGATCCATCTTTTGCTACTGAGCTAGAAAAGTCAAAAGATTTGCTAATGCAATCCAAATGATTTTCTGATTGAGGATAAGAACTCTGAATATTATCAGCTAAAACTTCAGAGGAAGAAAATAAGACTCCTTACCTTACAAGAGCCATTAATTTTCAAATGAGTAGGTTGACACATGCAGAAGAGTCACAGCAACCAAAAGGAAATATGAAATAAGGCATTTAATTACTAAATGGTTTCTTTTAATTATGACATAAATAAACCAATACTTGATCATTACCTAATATTGAATGAACATGCTAAAAAAATCATAATAAAGGAACATTATCGTTCATTAACAATCTAACATGACTTCATACTTTTGTTTACTAATATCATGAATGTGAATAGTACCAAGTCAGTGTTCTACTATTCACAAATTTAATATGAGGTTTTACCATATGACAGTCACAAATGTTTCAAATTCAAAACTTTAAAAAATGAAAAAAAAAGGTTCATTTTTCTGCCATATTTCAACACATTAAAAACAAGCATGAGCCAAGCACAGTGGTGGATGCTTATAATTTCCCAGATACTCAGAAGACTGAAATAGGAAGATCATGAGTTCAAGTCCAGCATGGGAAACTTAGCAAGACTCTGTCTCAAAAATTAAATTAAAAAGGCTTGGAGATGTAACTCAGTGGTAGATAGTCTGCTTAGCATTTGTGAGGCCGTAGGTTCAATCCCCAAGTAACAACTTGTATATACTGTGAGCTGGGATACATTAATAATTTACATGACATATTACAGACTCATTCTCATAATGGTCACTTAAAAGTACATACAGATTTGTGTTCCTTCCCTAAAAAACCTTTAATTTCCTGGTAACAGATTGTATGCAACTATGTCATACCAATATTCTAGACCACAGGTTATAGGAAATGTAAGAAATATCAACCCAGTTAACAAATCACCATGCTCTTACCAACAGATATCATACCAATTAACATAATGATACCTCTTCCCTTCTGACAACTATATTTGAAATGTAACCTCAAATCCTACAAATTTAAAATTAAAGGTGTAAAGAATGCAAGAGCAGTATAATTACAATACTTATGATATTTAATGGCATTTAAATAAAATGAACTATATGCATGACATAAACATAAAAGGATTTAACATTAAATGGCTGACTACTAATTTCTATCTCCTATCTCATTAGAGTTTAAAAACTTAAAAAGTTTTCTAAGACACTAACGGTGATGGGGAAAAAAGTCTTATTCTATGCAATTTTATTTTCCCCATGTGCTGTCAGTTATTCAAACAAGTAGTGAAATAACCAAAAAACAGTTTGTGACAGAGGAAAGAAAACACAGTACTCAGTTTAAAAATTCACAAATTAGAAAAGTCAATTGGTAATAATCATGTTAATTGTAACATGCAAGATTTTAACAGCTCAAGCAAATTAAAAAGTTTTATAACATTTTGCGCAAATTAAAACATCGCTTTAAACATTAACTAAGTAAAATAACTGAAAGAGAACAAGTAAAGGCATACCTTTTGGTATCTTTCCTGAAGATATTACTCTCCCACTCTTGTCCTTCAAATTCTGCACATTGTCTTGTTCCAGAACAAATGACAAAGCCTTCTGCACATCAAACTTGTTCTTCAGAACTGCTTCAATTAGCATTTCATCTGGCACAGCATCCCCCAGCACCTCTCTCATGTGATCAAGACAGGAATAAAGACGAGCTAGAACAAACAACAATGATTAAAAATAGACCAAAAGGTGCCACGAAAGAACCTTCAATCTTCAAAACTGATTTAAAATTAATTTAAATTAATTTAAAATTTTTTCTCAAGCAAAAATTATTTATACACCTTTTATCTACAATTCACATATATATCTAAAATATATATGTGTCTTCCCCTATCAGATGAACAATTCCACTAAGAAGTCACTATAATAAATGTTCCTGTATGATACTAATATTTGGGGGAGAAAGTATAAATTGTATATCCTAATATCTATTTTCAGTCCAAGATTATGATACGTGACTCCTGAACAACACCGATGCTTGCAAGAAGTATAAATGGTATACCCTAATACAGTGATGGCAAAACATCTAGACACCAAGTGTCCAAACTACAAGAGAAAACCCACTTATTTACACAAACTGTTAATACTGAAATTAAACTTGAACACTGAGGTTTTTGTTTAGAAAAAAAAAAACTCATAGAAAAACACAGTAACACGTGCCATAGGTTTGCCACTACTGCTCTAGTGTCTGCTTTCAGACAAGATGATGACAGTATATGCACTGACCACTTTTCACCTGCACAGAAAGGAAGTCAATGTGAGACTATTTCTGACTTGTTATTGAACAGTTGATCACTAAGTATGTCCGTTACATTTCAAAAATTCTTTAAGTTTTCCTTAACACTAACTTCAGTTTTCTCCAGACAAGTAAAATCGTTTTTAATGACTACCTAAAAACAAAAAAGACATAAAAATAAGGAAGTCCAGTAGATTAAGAGAAGAATGAACACAGTTTTAAAATAAAAATTTGAGGGGCAGTAGAGCACCTGCATCCAGGAAGCACACATGAAGCTGTGAGTTCAATCTCCAGCCCCACAAAATAAAATAAAAATTAAATACTACACATCTCCACATAAGCATATACAACATACCTGCTGCATTTTGTCTACTTCACAATAACTCTATAAGCTAGATATAACAGGTGAATTCTACTTTATAAAGATAAGAATGGGGGAATCAGAGTATTCCTAAGTTAATAACAGTCAAACAGGACTGAGATTTTTGAACTCCCTACTCCACAAAACCAATTCACAATACAATTCACAATGTATTTCCCATGCTTACATGCTATACAAGAAATCTACTAGTGATAACTTTTCTTCTTTTGAAAGAGTATTTGATACTTTGCTCCATTTTTTAATTATTTAAAATAAATTCCTCAAGATCCAGGTGCAGTAGCATATGCCTATAATTTCAGCACTTGGGAGGCTGACACAGGAGGATCATGAGTTTGAGACCAGCCTAGACTACAGAATGAATCAGTATCTCAAAAATAAACAAACAAAAACAAAAACCACATAAATTCAACAAATAGTTGGGTAATTCTGCTTTGCTTCAATGCAAGGTTTTAAAAAGCAAGTAAGTGATATTGGGGAAATAACACCTATTTGATAAAAACATGAATACTGAAACTGGAACAGAACACTTGGCATAGCCAGCATCAAAAACTATTTTCTACACATACACAAAGAGGTAGTGGACTAAGGAGGTTAAAAGTAGAAGTTACAGTGACAAACTGGCTTAGTTCATATCTTAAATGCCACTTACTAGCTAGTACAACCTCAGCCAAGTTTTCTGTCTCATTCCCTCCCCCCATACACCGTAAAATGAGAACAGTAACTATCCCACCTCATAAGATTATTGTAAATATAAAATATCTTAAAATACTATGAATAGCACCCTAAAACAGAATGTGGACAACATTTAGTAAAAGGGAGTCATAATCACTATATCATCATCACACAATTACTTATCTAAGTTTGGCTGGAAGATTAACTTTCCTTCTCAAATATGACTCTGAATTTCATTAACTACTTATTCATTATCCACTAAGACACATACAACAGCAAAAGGACAAAATTTCTACTCTATTCCTATCCTCTCATTTCAGAAAAGTAACATAACACTGTAAAATTACAATTAAATAATTCTAAGAATTTTATAGAATACCTCCACTACAAACTTTATTAGATTTACAAATGTATTTGCAGAGTTGATAAAGAATTTTTGCTGTCTCTGTTGTCTCTTTCTGCTTTCTAATTTTGTATATTTATGCTTTCCATTTTTTTCTTGATTTTACTAACATATTCAAAAATCAGCTCACAGATTTCTACATTTCTTCTGTTTTCAAACTAATTATAGATTTTCAATTTGAAAGCATTTATAGAAAAACTCATATCTTAAGAGTAAGAGGAAATCTGCTCGGCATCACTCAACAGGTGGTATTACTAATATATTAGGCCCTTTCAGCTCTGTTATCAATCCACAGCTTGAATAACATTTGGAGCAATATTATGTTTGGAACTTTCTTATAAAAGAAAGTCAAAATAAAAGAGTCAAAAATAAGCAAACTCAACCACTGTCGTTACCACTTACAAGTTTTATCTTGAAAGTTAATTTGCACAGATGTAAACAATCAAGACACTGGTCATTTTGGTATTCCACTGTTTTTTTAAACTCTTTTGGTACTTAACATCTTTAAAAATAAAGATATTTCTGTAATTTAATCATGAGCCCCACATAGAACCTGTGGAAAAAAATTCCTAGAAAGTTCTTACAACAAATCACTGGTGCTTTTTTTCCAATGGAAAAAATGAAAGAATAGAATAGTTCAATCAAAAATTTCAGATACTAAACAATATCCATACAACCAACTTTGCAAACACACAGCTAAATACACTACTCACAAAATATATTTAATCAAGTGTAAATTTTCTTTGAAGATATAAGATGTCCTTGTATCATTATTATCCAGTTACCATTATGAACAATCACAATAAAATTCATAAACTATTGTATTTATTATTTTCTAGTAAACAACACATTTATATAGTTTTTTACTATACCTTGATCAATTCCACTTAGCTGTTGGTGTGAAAAAGAATTAGAAGAATCTTTCAGATCGTCATAATAACACTCTTCTACGGGCTCAACAACTGAAGGTTTGTCGCGTTGTGAATAAATAAACTGAGCAGCTAGAAAATAAAATGATTAAAGAATGCTGTAGTGTTAACTGTTTCCCATTAACTTCTTACATAAGTTAATGTAAAAATGATCAACATTTCATAATAATGGATAAAAACAAAAATAAACACAAAACATACCCAAGATATTATTCAAATGCCCTTACATGTTCTTTTTAATATTTTATGATCTTCATTCTTTCCCCTAATCTACAAGACAATTTCACCAAATTTCCTTCTCCCTTCTTATACAAGGAGTTAAAAGCACGAATATTATAATTCATCATGATTAAATAGCAAAAAAAATTTCTATTTCATAAATTTTCTAGGAAGGTCACTTTTTTCAGGTAAAATCTTAAGAGATGCATCGTATAATCAAGGGGCATCTTAGTGTTAATATTAGATTGACAGCCTTTTATTTTAAAGTGGTCTATAAAGTAATGATACATTTTGAAATCCAAGGAATCTTACATTTAATATAATCCAAAAGTACTAGCCCAGATGTGATGTGCATGCCTATAATCCCAACTAATCCATAGGATGAGGCAGGAGGATCAAAAAGTTCAAGGCCACCCTGGATAACATACTACATTTAGCCTGATAGTAAGATTCAGTTTAGCCTAAAATTCACAAATATACCTCCTCCAACTTCCTCTCATACCTTTAACTGTGAGGAAGAAACCTAAGATACATCAAAACATTAAAAAAAATTAGCAATCAGATACTTCCCTCAAGGAGTTTCATTTAGGAAATACTAACAAAGAAGTAGTCCTTAAAGCTCTAGCATAGGAGCTAATTTCTCTAAGGGGTTTCCAAATACCACTAGGACCTCCCTCATACATAAATCTAACCCATAAACCTGTACTACGCCATGGTGTCAGAATTCGTAAGAGCTGGGTTTGCCAGAGAGGAAAGCTGGGTAGGAAAATTCCCACAGGAAAAAGACCCACTAAGGAGGGGAGGGAGGAAGTTGTCCAAACTTTTGAAGTTAAAATGACAGCCCAAAAGGCAGAAAATAAAAATTAAATGACAGGAAAACAAAGTTGAGGAAATAGTAAAAACAAAATGTTACTCTCTAAAATTTTAAATCATAAACTGTGATGAAGTGCTTGCCAAGAAAAGATACCCATGGTTTTTTGTTTTTTTTTTTAACTTAAGCATTTTGACAAACATAAAAGTTCAAAGAATTCAAAACCTGAACAACTGAAACTACCTAAAATTGTTTCCTAAACATCTTGAAATGAAAATTATATGTGCATTCAAAAAGGTAACAGATTCTTCCCCTAGAGATTCTGGTACAGTGGTGCTGGGATGGATCAGGAAATTTGTATTTTAACAATTTCTTCCATCGTATGGATTTATATCATCATGGATTCTTTGTACATACTCTCAGGAAATCCTACACTCTTCCTTTTTATCTGTCCTAGCTTTGGTCTATTTTGCATACTGTCATCAGTTACCTGCCTAAAATACTATCTGCCTTAAATAAACCTTTATTGGGGTATATGTTATTGATACCACAAACACAAAATTAAAAATACCTTCCAGAGTCTGGTTCTTATTTCCTTTCCTAGCCCTCTTCTGCTGAAATTTACATGAATCCTATGACTCTCCCAAAACAAACCTCACACAGGGGCCACTGGTTAAGTTATGTTCTTTCATCTCGAATGTCATATCCCAAATACACCGGCCCGAATCCCACTTCCTGCCAGAGTCTTTCCAAAGTCTTCCTGTCAGAATTAAGGTCTTCATTCACCCGAAGTAGCAGCAGTATGTGCAAACAAGACCTTAAGCACAGTTTTTTGTTTTTTTTAACACATAAATTGATGCTCAATAAAGGCTGAGCCAGGAATAATCAAATAAGGATTAAACCTCTAACCATATTCTCTGAAACACAGTATACAATCATCCAAATATAGTTTTATATATAAGCTATCCCCACTTTTGACATATATTCAACATTCAGTTATCAAAAATCTGTAAAATTTAGAAATCATGTGTTTGTGTGTTATGGTTTGTGTCTGGGCAGCCCCCCAAGTCTCACACAGTCATGGAGGTGGCTGAGTCTAGCATTTGTGTTTGGTTCATTGTCTAGCACTGGGATTGGTGTTGTAAGTGCTGCACCCACTCAGGGGTGGGTAACCATATTACAAAATAGGGGAGGGAAGAAGGCGTGTTTGCTTTTTTGTGCTCTTTCACTCTTGTCACTTGAGGTCGCCATCGGTTGCCCCTCAGCCACACCACCCAGCCTTAGAGTCAGCCGAGTAAGGACTGAAACCTCCAAAAACTGTAAGCTAAATAAACCTTTCCTTGCTTCACTTTAGGCATCAGGTATTTTGTCTCAACAAGAGAAAAGTAACCAAGACAGAGTGAGTGTGTGTGTCTGTCTGTGCGATACTAGCGCTAAACCCAGGGTCTCATACATTCTAGGCAAGTACTCTATGAGTGAGCTACATCCTACACTCTTTTTTATTCTGAATCAGGGTTTTGCTAAACTGCCCAGGCTAGCCTTGATCTTGTGATCCTCCTGCCTTCCAAGCAGAAGAGTTTACAGATGACAGTGAGTCACCACATTCACCAGAAATTACCTTTCCATCAAAAAAATTGTGCTTTAAAAAAATTATACATGTGCTGATAAATTTTACAGAAAATTTGTACTAATTGGTAAAGTAACTCAGTTATCAGACCTCACTAGACTTTGGGTATAATAATCTCTTTAATGACATAGTTGCTTCTTTTTTTGTGTTACTTTGAAGTTATTTTATTTTACAAGTGGAAAACATCTTAAAGGGGATAAAGAAAAAAACTACACAGGCAAATTTTTATTATACTGGACATCTCAAACTTTCACTTGTTTCATTAATCCCCAAGATAAATAAAAACTTCTGAAAAGTATTCAGTCACCAACAATAATGTTATTGATAGGAATACATACCAATTTCACAAAGAAGCAAAAGAATCCCTTTACAGAAAATCCTACTGCTGTTGCTACAACAAACTGCTTAATAGAAAGTATTCTAAAACTAATCACTTTTATTGAAAATGTACCAGGAAAGAGGAACATCCTTTCTGATCTTATGTCACTATTCTGTAAATGTTTTTTTGAAAATAATAACTTTAAGTTCAGACGCTTTTGCTAAAATACCAATTTGTAAAGAAGAAACTCAAAACCATTTAACCATCTCCTGCTTTGGAAAAGTCAGTTGACTTCTTGATGTGTAAAAAAAGTAACTCTCAGTCAGATTGTCCAGAATACAAACACATGTAGGACATACAACAATACTTAAGGAAAACATGGATAAAATCTGATCCTTCCTCAAAAAACTAGGTTACAAAGGCAAATCTCAGAAAAATATCTTCCAAAGGTCTAACCTTTGTACTATTGGCTCATTACTCAAGATTAAATGTTATTTGTCCAAATAAGCCCACACAAAGGAGTGTGTTAATCTGCAACAATAATCACTCTAGGGGATCTACAGGGTTCCAATCTTACACAATAGCTCAACTCTGATAAACTTCTGGAAATCTCCCACCAAATTCAATACTACCACTCTTGTCCTAAACAAAAAGTTTCCAAACCAAGCCATAAACACAATCTAGTGGGCTTGCTAAAACAGTTGCTGGGCCTTGCCACAAGTTTGACTCTTGAGTGGTGCTCCCAAACTGCACTTCTAACAAAACTCTCAAGTGATACGGATGGTACAGAGACCACACTTCAAGAACACAATTCTAAAGTCCAGCATTGTGGCATATGCCTGTAATACCAGCACTTGGGAGGCTGAGGCAGGAGGATCACTCTGAGATCAAGACCAGCCTGGGCTATAAAGTGAGCTCAAGGTCAGCCTGAACTGCAGAGTAAGACCCTGTGTCAACAAGAGAAATCAATTAATTAATTAATTTTAAAAAAGAACACAACTCTAAACAGCTTATCTCCTCTAGATAGGTATTAACAGTCTCCCACCTAGTCTATCTCCAGCCACTTGTGTGCCTCCTCCAATCCTATTTGCCATGTAAAAGAGATGTTTTTAAAAACTCAATTCTAATATTATATCTCAATTACATGACTATGCCATTCTTCCTCCTGAACACAGAAAGTGATGAAAACAGTGCTACCAGACCTCACTTTGTTGCCTCTAAAATGTGAGCTAACTCACCAACTGTGATGCTCAATTATAGAAACTCCAAAGGAGAAGTACATAGGGAGGGGATTCCTTGGAAAAAGTGGATTTTTTTCCTTGTATTGGTATAGAGAGGTGTTGGGGGAGGGAGTCCTCACTATGTGGCTCAGGCTGGCCTTAAACTCACAATCCACCTGCCTCCATCTCCCAAGGAATGGGATTACAGGTATGTGCCACCATGCCCATCTGCAAGATTTCTTTTATCCCTAAATCTCCACAAATTGCCCTCCTTTGAGTCCCTCAATTAGGAGCGCTAAAGGAATGCTATTTACTAAGCTATCTCAGCTTCTAACTCATATTTGCATCATCCTTATAAATGCTGGGATTAATGTCTCTACAAAGCATATTTCTTCTCTGACAGCTGGCTCCTTTTTAGGAAGGCTGGAGAAGGAAGGCACATGTCCTTCCTTTTTGTTTCCTGTTCCAGTCAGCATCAACCTGACAACAGTTCACTTGGCAGAAGCAGCTTGTTCCAGTAAACAGCAATTAATTTCAGTTTTCAATTTTTCCAAAATTACCAGAACCAGCATCCACTTGCCCCTTCACTCCCCAGAGTACACACCCAGCCAGGTTAGAATTCTCTCTTCAAAAGACCGAATCTCAGCTTCAAAGGGTGCCTTCAGAGGCACCTGCATCAGCCAGGCAATGCCTCCCTCCTCAGAGGTCTGAGTGGCAGATCCACACAGTCCATCCTGTGAACTTCAGAGGAAAAGGAGCAAAGCAGAACCCTCTCCTTGTCATCCGAGTCACAGCTCCGCCAAGCACCCACAGCCTCTAAGACACTGGTTTCAACCTTGTCCGTGTGCTTTCCTGAGAACTAGCAATGGTAAATACTCCCTGAGGTGACAACCTCCTTGAAATTCTGGTTATCCTTTTTGCGTTTTTGTTCCATCATACCTGGTTGACAAGTTTTATATTAAATTCCCTCTAGTAACTGGTATAATTGTTGTCTGTTAGGCCAGGTTCCTGACTGATGTCTATCAAACACTGAAGAAAAAGAGGAAAGGCCATGATTAGGTTCAATGAGAAAAGTACTGGACCCTAAAAGCAGGCCACATACACAAAAAGTCAGGAACATGTCAGATTAATATATAGCAGGAAAAAAAGACAGGAAGAAGTATGAAACACAAGTGCTAGAGCACCTGTGACTTTATAAATAAAAAAAATTTATGAAAGTCACAAGGAATATATTTGGCCTTCAGGGACAAAAATAGGATTAAAGTGGGTACAATTTATAGGACAGTACAGTAGACCATAGTATAATTAAGATATGAAGGACTGGAAATGACTCATAGAATAACAGTATGGTTTTGCTTTGCCCACAGGTCTATTTCTTGGGCCTGCGATAAGGCACTAAAAGACAGAAAAAAGTAGGCAAAATCTAGTATTTTTTTCTTTTAACTTTAGATATTTGAATGTCCTAGAGATCTGTACAACTCCACTATGAATAGCTTAGGAAATGAATATGAATTCATGCATGTTTAGAGACAGTGTCAAAGCAAGGCAGATGTATCTACCCTGAGTGCTCCTAAAGTATAAATTGCTAGAAGAAATTAGGATCTAAGATTCCAGGAGTTCTGAAGTTGTCATTATCCATAATTCAAGTGGAGATTAAAAAAAAATTTGTGGGAAGATACAATGACTGGATTAAGCATCATTCTTTTAAAAACAGCTATCTTGAAGACAAAGACAACCTCAGTAAAGTGACTTTGATGAAAAATGAATTAATGTGAAATTCCTTAAAGAAAAATTTATTTCATTTGAAAAAAATATGAAGGATGTCTTAAGATTGTTCCAGGTGATATAACAAAATACCATATAAATACAGTTTATAAACAACAGAAATTTATTTTTCACAGTTCCAGAGGCTGGAAAGTCTAAGATGAAGGCAGGTTCTGACTCATAGATAGTTCCAACTTGCTGCATCCTCATATGGTAAAAAGGCAAAGGGAGTCTCTCGAGAGTCTTGTTCTTATGCAATACTGGGCACTGGACCCAGGGAATAAGGTTAATTATATTAAGTTTTTAAACTTTTAGAAAATGAGTTTTATGCTATATATTTATGCCACACTCAATTTTAGGTAAATTGTATCCCCGTTCAATACTATACTAAAATTTAACAGGGCATCTCTTTATATGGTGACAGAGAAGGATCTCTGAAAGATAAGATAGAAGTTGTAGCCAATACAGAATCACACAGCAATTCAAATTCTACATCTGTGGCTCTATCAGAAGTCTGACAGACAGATATTCAGTTTATTTACCAAACTGTTTAACAACAGATAAATTAAAATACTAAATATCACACTGTAACCTGTAAATATGTACATCAATTAAAAAAAAAAACTAGAGTGCTGCATGAAAAGCAAAGTCTATCTTATTTCTAATATTAAAAGTGTCCTTGCAGATGTAAAACTAACTGCTATCTGCCTCCAGAAGTATTAGAATTTCATTATCAACTAAATTACCATTCTAATGCATTTACATTAATTGTATGTTGCAACAAATACTGGAAAAACCAGTCTTTAGAATTTTTGCAGGGGAGGGGGCTTGAGGTTTTTTTTTGTTTTTTGTTTTGTTTTTTTGAGACAGGGTTTCACTATCCACTTCAGGCTGGCCTTGAGCTCACTTTGTAGCCCAGGCTGGCCTCAAACTCATGGCAATCCTCTGACCTCAGCCTCCCAAGTGCTGGGATTACAGATGTGTATCACCACACCCAGAAGTCTTTAGCATTTTCTTCCAATTGTTTAAAACTCAATAATGGAATCAAAACTTTAAAAACTACTCATGGTTAAAGAAATTACTATATGCACCCTTAAAAATTAACATATATGTATCTTTTTAAATGTTAAGTCTTATGGAAAACTCTGGTCCTAGAATGACGACAATATTTACCTGATATTTTTAAACACAAATCAAGGAAATTAAGTTACTGTAAAAAATTCACCTGTTGATGGCGAAATACAATAATCATCCTCTACAGACTGGCCATAGAAATCATCATCTTCAAAATCTGAAAGAGAAACAAAAGAGACAAATTCATTTACAAGGTTTTTTTTTTTATATGCTTCCTTCTTAATGAAGGAATACCTGAATTCTCTACAAAAATTATCAAAGGAACCTAGTCTACTTTTCAAAAACTTCTAAGAATTTCACCTACAAAGTAGGTATTTACTGATACTCCATATTTTTCTTCACGTAACTTTTACATGAGCCAGTTGTGCTCACTTGATTGACAGCTAACAGACATTTTTTCTTATTTAACAGAACATGCTCTTTGCCTAGATTTTCCTAAGGCTTTTTCTTTTTCCCAGTCAAGGATGCAGCTTAAATGCCACCTCTTTGTAGAAATCTTCCCTGACCACTCTGTGTAATGTGGCAAGCCCTCCTGCTACCTTTACCTTCTAGCACACTCCTCCAATTTACTGTCTTCAAAGCATCACACCTGTTTCGCTTCATGAAACTATCAGTTTCTTCACAGCAAGAGTTGTTTCAGTCAACTACCTGGCACATTTTTGGCACTTTTATGTAAATGTACTCACTAACTGACTCAACAAATACTAACACTAAGCAAGGGACAGAAATAAACAGACAGACAAACAGAAAGATACACAGAGACAAGAGAGAGAGACACACAGATAGAGATAGGGGCCCTTTGGTGCAAAAGTGAGCACATTCCCAGTTCTCTCCAAACCAAAATTCTAACAAAAGAATACAAATAAGAATGCAGACAATTTACAAGATCATATAAGTGTTCAATATGAGAAACATTGAGCAATCTGGGAAGAACATATGAACAAAATTAGGATCAGTAATGAGAAGGCTAACATCCAAACCACAAAAACAGAATTAACCTCTCCCCTGACTCTTTCACCTCACACTTTGGATTTCTGAGACCAACTCCATATATAACGTAGGCTGGTCTCAAACTCTCAAACTCACAATCCTCCTCCCTCAGTCTCCCAAGTGCTGGAATTATAGGCATGTGCCAGTACGATCAACTCGAGTTAGTCAATTTTTGAGTGTATTCATACAGCAGACACAGCATGCTCAATGGCTGAGACCAAATGCTATGGCAGAAAAAAAAACAATATATTAGCAAATAAATGAGGGACTATTCACAAACAGGTATTTTAGGTATTAAGACAAGAATCATTTCTACTAGGTCAATTTGTCGATACTAAAATTGATCCTGAAGTGCTACAGTATAAAAAGATGAATTCTTTCTCCTGCAATCTTGGTAAAGTGATTCATTAATACATCAAAATTTTGGAATGTTTACTAAATAGAAGACATTATGCCAGCTATGGGATTAAGTATAAAATTAAAGTAGAACTTTTAAACTAGTAGCTGAGGCAGTCATGTAAAGTACTATCCAAATTACAGAGAAAAACAAAGTGAGAGTTAAAAAGAAGAAGCTAGCAACTTAGAATATAAGACGCTATGAGGTTAAATTACTTTTTCAAATTTTTACATTATTCTGAGAGTCCAAGGAAGCTTCACTGGAAAAAAAAAGAAACTGGACCCTGAAGATGAGTAAATTTTATAAGCAGGAAAAAGAGATGAACCTCATTTGCTACAGGACAACTTGGTTATGATGTCACCAACTGTTCCAAAGAATCATGACAATCCGACCTCAAGTACCCAAGGTGATAAAATATTTAGCACTCATTCCCTAATGCCAAACACTTGTCTTCTAGCAAGCTTTATTTGCCGTAGACATCCTGCTTAAACCCCCAACTCGTTCTGAATCAAATGTTCTTCTATATAGCACTCACAGCACTGTCATTACTTTCTTTAGTATCACTCATACTCTCCACCATCTGTTACTTTTATCTCCTCAGAGACTGCCTCAATATCTTAATATTATTTGCCAGGCTTGGAACAGGACTCTAAGCACGCAATTACTATTGTTGAGAAAATGATTATTAAAGAAATACAATAAGCTTCATTCATATCCTTTATTTCATATCTGCAAAATTATCTCTCAGTCTAAAGTCATTTCTCAGGTGATAAGTGGCCCCTATGTCAATATTTACAGACACAATACTTACTGAAAAGGACCTCCACTCTAAAATGAATACCAGAAAATCAATGCATGCCAGGCAGACTAGTTCAGTCTCCAGGCGTAGCCTAGGTTGTTGGTCCCTCTCCACTAGTAGAGCACACTAATACTAATGTTCTAGAAAAATCTAGAACAGGAGTGCTAATAATAACCACCAATATATTAAGCACTGTCTGCTCTGCACTTACAAATACGTCTTTATTTCTATCCTGCATTAATACATAATTATTTATACTTTTAGTTTCTATGATGCTTGGTGATGCTATAATTATCTACTGTATGATGCATTCCTACTAAAACCTCTAACTCCATTTAAACTCCTGGAAAAAATACTCATATACACGTATTTCTTCATTTCATTTTTAAAATCAGTGTTCTCATGGATGTCTTTTCCTCTACTGTTTTTTATCTCCATTTCAACGCACATTTATATTGAGCATTACCAGTCAAAACTTGAGTAAACACCTCAAGATTATCTGATGGAATTGTGTTTTTTTAATATATATCTTTTCTATTGTCTTCTACGTTCCCAATTTGAAACGTGTTGAAAAACAAATCAGCTCAAGTTAGGTTCTTCACTAAAAATTTATGAACATATGAAGATATTTAACATGTAAATGCATGGTTACAGCAGGTTAGTTGAACACAGGCACTAAGTCAATCTGTGTTTTACAAATAAAAAGTTTCAAGGACATTTCTGAAGAGAATCTGGGCAAAAGGAGCTGGAAACAGGCACATGAGTAGCCAGCCTCGAAAAAAAACAATGAAATAAATGACTGTGTCTACGTGTCTAATAGCACGGGATCCCAAATACGCCAAGTATCCTTCCCATATGTTATACTGCACCTCCTTCTTCTTAAATGAGATCGATTTCAGAGGGCAGAAACCACAATTTAACGCCATTCACAGGCTCTCAGATGGTCTGTTATTTTCCCCAATTTTGGGCCGCCCAGAATATCAGTCTGGGCCACTGTGCAGACACTGATCGAAACGGATGCCAACAGGCTGGGATCCCAGTTGAACAGCGAAAATGTACCAGCTTGGCCCTGTCGCCTACCTTCATCGTAGTTATAGCCTCGGACATTCCGATGCCGGGCCATGACGGTAGAGAGCGTGTTTGCCACAGCCCCTTCCAAACTACTTAGTTCAGATACTGATAAGGTGCCAACTACGACCTGGAGACCACATACGCGCCATCTTGGCTTCCGGCAGGCCGCTGCGACGAGCGCTTGCGCAGGCCGACGTCTTAGCTGCGCAGTGCGCTACGGCAACCTCTCAGGGTCATAGAGCACCTCCCAGGGGACGCATGCGCACTCTTGCGCGGGAGGGGGCGGGGCGGGACATTTTTGTCTTTCCCGGATTAAGGGCGGGTTGGCTGAACCGGATTTCAAAAATGGGAAATTACCCGCCTACAATTTAATGGTTTGGACTAAATGTCGGCAGCGGGTATCTTAAACCTAGGCCGGCATTCCAGACTATTTTCTGGATTTGGTTTCTCATAATGTCCTGGAAAAACTGCCTGTGTGCGCAATAAGAACAGGGACTTTGTTGTCTGACTTTCATTTTTGATGCTTATTTGGGCACGCAATAGTCATTCAACAAGTATATGAATCTGGTATAACAATTAGTCCACGCTTTAGAGAGGAAAAAAAAGATTTTTTTAATAAGGAAAGATGGTTATGTTTAAAATCTAGCTACAGTAAGTCACCATGCTTTTGTATAGTTTCACGAATGAGCCCAATCCAGCGTTAATATCTTTACTAAACAACTCGCAGCCCTTAGCTATGTATACTATCTTCATCAGTATGGTGAAGAAGTATTCACTGAGCGTTCATTGAACACGTAACCATGTGTAAGGTGCTAGCACTGCACAATGTAGGTCTTTAGACATAGCACTGGCATTAGGTGGTCGAGGTGAAATGTTGTGGATATCTATTATTAAATGTACAACCTATTATTGAATGTCCTCATTCCTTAGAACATAAAGTTAATAATTCTGTGTATAAAAAAAAATCTCATCGTACTGAATTAACATCCTCATTTTACCTTGTATTTTGAAATGATGATACTTCACATGAAAACCAAATGTCAGTTTATAGCAGTCTTGAGAGCTTACTTGGCTTTTTTAAATTCACAATAGAAATGAGAATAATACAAACTAATTCACATTAGTAAGTGTTTGCTTGGAAATTTATACATGCAGCTGAATATGTCTGCCAAATGGTTGTTATTAGTTATCATTGATTGCTGTTTAGTGTGGTCCCAAGACAAAATTTTACACAAGAGAATTAGTTGCTAAGTTTGTATAGCTTTTGAATGTTTTCTTTATTTATATTTTAAGTACTTTTTATGTTATAGCCTTTCTTTTTTTCAAATGAATATCATAATACTATGTATGTAGTTCATAGCATTATGAATAATAATTTATTCATATATTACTATTTAGCACAAAACATAGGTGTCTGAAAGAATATTGTTATTAGTTGACTTGGTG
>RJWT010009639.1:0-24976 GCA_004365215.1 Cuniculus paca | reverse complement strand
CCAGAGCTATATTAGTACCTGTAAATTTGTCTCCAACTCACCTAGTTCTCTCAAAGCAGTCTTTCTTTTTTTGTGTCATGGCCCCACAATTTTCACATGCTCCTTTGTGGCATCTAATGGTTAATGGAATTCTCTTTTACACACTTGTATCATTCTCCAGATGAGCTGAATTGTTTTTGTTTTTGTTTTATTGTGGTCTTTGATACTTTTAGGTGAATCTTTTTGATGAATCAATATTCCATGATAGTGAAGAAATAGAGAAATATGAGGATTGATGGTTTTTCCTTCTTAATCAACTTCTACAAGAGCATTACCTAATTTTTGCTGTTCTCCTAACTCCTTCTTCCTCCAGTACTCTCTAGTCATCTTCTTTGATTCTTCCAAATTCACTTCTTTGCACCCTGACAGGGGTGCAGCACTAGTTGTATTCACAGCTACTACCAACATAAAGATTGGGCTTCCTTTGGATCAGGTATGTTTTGAGTCTCAGAAGCCACAAGTAGCCAGTAACTATCATTTTGGGTGGTGCACCTCTAAAGGATCTCATTATTCTTACTCCATTTCAGCCACCTCAACTCCAAAACCATTCAATGTAAAGGCAGTCAAGCCATGAAGCCCTCGTAGCATTTTCAGCAGAACAAGAATGCCTTTCTTTTCTCCCTCATTTATTTTCCCCTAATTTTGTGCAAATATGATATAAAGGAAGAGCCTAATATTTCTTTCAAAGGCCTCCATGCATAGGCATTATTTAAATGTATTTTTACAATCAACCTACAGAATTCATTTTCTCATCAATCTGTAGTTGAGAATCACTAACCATCTCCCAGTGTTCTGGAATGTGACATCCCTAGCTCCCATATTGTCATATAGCTCATGTAGCGCTCTGCAGGAGCTGTGCTAACATTCTTTTTGATAACATCTCAATACAGAGCAATAGTGTTCATGTGTACCACCAAGAGTCTCCAGATATAATTACATACTGTAATTAATCTTGTGAACTATACATGGTTTCAGTGTATGATTCTTGAAATTTTGCTTCAAAACTTAATCAGGCCATTGCAAGAAGACATATGGGAATGGTGATTAATTCATTAAAATTACAACTTATAACCCATTTGCCACATATTTGTGATGTTTATTTGAATCACAATATAATGCAACTTTTTAAGAGTAACTACATTTTACTCATGTCTTATTAACATTTTCATCTTCATCACCATCGTTAAGATTTAAATCAAACTGCAAAGTATATGGTTATCATCATTTCTCTTATCAATTATTGAGTTTATCTTCAAAAGACAAAATGATTAAAAAGAATTCTGCTGAGGCTCTAGGAAAACAGGATTTAAAACTAGGTAATTAGGTAACCAAATAAATCATGGTGGTGATTTCAAATTTTCTTTAGCTATTAATGAGTCTAGAAATAATCACCTTCCTGACTTTGTCGACATGATTAGAAATGTTTCCAGGCTAACAGCAAACTTCTCAGGCAATATCTGAGTCTAGGCAGAACTGAATCTGGGCATTTTTAAGGTCAGAATCAATGAAACATAAAGGCAAAGTAGAGTCAAAGGCTTGTTTCAGTGGTTTCGATCAGCCCGTCTTTTAGAGATGACATATTTTAGAACACCAAACATACATCTGTGCCAGCAGAGATTTTTAATTAGCTTTCCAGCTTAACAGCAATAATGGAGCAAGCAGGACTTGGGTCACCACTTAGTGTGTTTTGGATCCTTTGAAAACTGATTTTTGTTCTCTTCTGAGCCATGGCATTGACTGCCCTGCATCCCTCCATAGGAGTTTGTGCAGAGTGACAAATCAGATGTGACACAAACAGTTTCTAATTAACAGAAACAGGATATTGACTGGGGTAACCATTGCTTGACTGAGGCAAAAGAAAAGTTTCAGGGCCGTGAACTTTCCATAACATTCAGAAGTGATTATGCTCTCAAGACTGTATTTTGATCATTACCTTTCCACCACAAATATTGGAAAATTCTCTCTAAAAAATGTTACTGCGGTAGCTGTTAGAGGAAATGGATGAAAGATCACTGGTCAATGGTCATTCTTACCACAAATCAGCTTTTCTAACTGAATCTTATAAAATTCACTCTTGAATTTTAGAAAACTACCTGTATATCTCAAGATATTCTAGGAGTAACCTTAACTCCAGAAATACATCTTGGAATGTTAGTTGTCTAACTGTGTTTCATCAAGCACTCAGGCTCTTCTCCATTGATGGTACAACCTCCTCAAGAAAGAGTGATGGCAAGAAGAAGTGAGGGAGACTGAATTTCAGGAAGCTCTGCTTCACTTTACACAGAGAATTTCATGGTGATGGCCAAAGCATTAAGTAGTTCTGAGAGGTACTCCCCAGTCAGAAAGGACACCACGTCTGTATGATAACTTAGACAGATGGGTGCTTATCAGTCTGCCTTCACTACATTTACTAAATTACAGTTACTTTGTGTACTATAAATGGGGCTCCATCTATAGTCTGTTAGTAAAATGTTTCCACTTCAGCCTCTTATAATTGAACCATTCAGAATCCATTGTGAATGAAATAATGTCATAGAATATGCAGTGAATTTCCTCTGCTTGTTAATGAAGTTAAGATCACAGAAGAAGAGGCTTTAAATACCAATTAAGTCAACCAGCCCTATGGTACCTGAATCCCCTCCACCCCAAGTAGCAATATGCTCAGAGACTTTAGTAGAGGTTGGAAGCATTCCATGGATGACGAACAGCAAAGGAAAACATCCTGATGTTGGTACATGCCTGGCACATTTGAAAAACAAGCAAGGACACCAGGGTCAGGGTGAAGAGTCTGATGGACAAAAGTAATGCTGATAAGGCTAAAGAGGGGAGCAGCAAAAGGTAGAAGGAAGGCAGATATGTGAGACATAAGAGGAACAGGAACTATTATTCTAAATGATATGCAAGAGGTTTGGGCAAATGAGTAATGTAAACTGTTTTTCAAAGGATTGCTCTAGTTGTTATGCTGAGCACAGACTGAAGAAAGGCAAAGTCAACAGCAGGAAAGCAGGATGCTTCTTCAGCAATCTAGACAAAGTTTGGGGGGTTAGGGGACATGGGAATTAGCTGAGCAGACAGTGAACAGTTATAGTCACAAGGTAATTTTAAGGTGGAGCCAACTGAAATTCCTAATCGATGAAATGCAGGCCCTGAAATAAAAAAGATGAATCCAAAGGTTTTTCTCAAGCAGCTGGAATGACAGGATTGCTCTTCACTGAGCTGAGGGAGGTTAAAGGAGGAACAAACTTACTAAGGTTATATAAATAGTTTCATTATGGACAAACTAAGTTTTAGGTGTTTATCCAAGCAGAAAATTTTTTAAAATGAGTGGGATGTGAAACCAGGCACTCAGGAGAGATCCGTGAATTGTATGTAAAGCCATGACACTGATAAGATCAGCTTGGGAATGACAAGTCAGTGAGAAGTACATAGACTGAGACCTGGGTATTCTGCATTGCAGGAGCGAAGAAGACAAGGAAACAGGAGAAACCAGGAAAGGACACTGAGAAGGAATACTCTACCAGCAAGGAGGTGGAACAGTAAAGTCAAAAAGACCTTGTTTGAAAGACTAGAGAACGACTATCTGAGAAGAATACTGCTCTAGCTAAGGAATCTGAGAGCAATCATTAGACATACCACTGTGGAGAGTCCTGGGGTCTTCACAAGGGTCTTGAAGTAGAGTTGGAGTCAAAAGAAAGGAATGGAGAAAAAGAGCATAGATGGTTCTTCCAAGATTTGCTGTAAAAGGAGTCAGTCTCCTCTTCCAATGACAAGGTTGCAGATAAGTAGCATTACATACATTTGGCTGGTGAGCAAACCCTGCAAAAGAGGGAACACGTGCCCCTATTCCGACCTTACATTGTATGTCAGCTCCACCCCTGGGCAGGTGCAGAACTCACACCACCAATCCCAGTGTTACACAATAAATCAATCACAAATGTTAGATTCAGCCGCTTCAGTGACTACATGAGGATTGGGGGGGCCACCTATATACAAACCAGAACATTGGGGAATGATAATATTAAGTTGCTACCCTATGCCAAACACAAAAAATTAGTTCCAAACAGTTTGAAGACCAAATCCATAAAAATGGTAGAAGAAAGTACAGTAATACATTCACAATCTTGTGTTATAAAAATCATTTCAATCCAATTACAGAAGACTTTAACAAAGTAAACCCTTCACAGGGAAAAAAGATTATTTTGATTGCATACATTTAAAAACTTTAGTGTAGTAAAGGCGCAATAACAGAGTTCAGAAACAAGCAAAATCACAAAAAGGTTCTATTTATAATATACATAAGAGACAAATACTATGCAGAATATTTAAGAAAATACAACAAACTGCCAAATGGAAAATGTGAAATGAAAAGCTAAGAAAAGTCACAGGTTAACCAAAAGAGTAAAATTACAAATGATGACTAAAAATGTGAAAAACTCCTCAGCCTCCTCTCCTAGTAACCAGAGGAAATCCAAACAAAATGATAAGATGTGGGTTAAATAAACTTTTAGAGACCAGACTCCAGTGAATGTTAACAGTGGCATGGAGCAATATAAATCCTTGTAAATTGTATTCTGAGAAGTAAATGTTACACTAAGAGCAGTTACCACATTCTGAGTGAACAGAGCTTTATGACTTTCTAAGAATCTAACCTAACAAACTACTAGTATATGTAAACCACAGAATATCCACAATGTCTTTAGAATAATATAGAAACAGATAAGTAGGTATATCTATGCATCTACCAATAGGGGAACAATTAATTTAAAAAATAAACTGAGGACATGTATGGAAAAGAATGAAAACTTTAAAAAGGTGAAGCCTGTGTGATATCCATATATACACCAAATTATGGAGATGATACTTACACATTAGGTGAAAGCTCAAGTTATAGTATAAACTAAATAGCAAACTCCAAGTTTGTAGGTAAACAAAAATAAAGCAACCTATATGCCTTCAAATATATGCAAATATTTACTGTGCAAATATATGTATTATATGTGGATATTTAGGTCCATAATGAATATAGACTTTAGAATTATGAAATGAATGAGAGAAAATAGTTAAGAGTGGCAAAATATATGAAAGATGATTGTGGAAGCAAAACCACAACGTGAACTATTATTTAAATATTTAAAGGGTATTCTAAGATAAAACACTAATTACTGACCTACTTTCCAAAGAGCTTTGTTCTGAAAATAAAATTGAATGCAATATTCCTTGACAATACTATCTCATGTGCTATAAAATTCATAGTATTATTAATATTCCTCCAGTATGAATAATATTATATTTATGAAATCTTTTAAAAACAAAAAGTGAACTAATGCTTTGTAAATAGAAAAGGATGTAGTCAGATCAGCTGACCTTTCATGCTCACTCTGATTGTGAAAATGGTGTTAGTCTATAAGACTGAAAAGAATTAATAGCCCAATGTCAAATTTAATCTCCTTGAGTTTAACATGATTATTTTCAGTCAATGAAATGATGATAGATTGTTGAACACTATAGAAACTTACACTATTACTACTAAATTCTCAATTCCTTCTTACTGCTTACTAGGCTACTCTATAAGACTTTCATTTCATGTTATATTTCACTCCTAAATTTGTCATTGAAAAGAGCCATGCACTATCTTTATTTTTAGCTACATCCCAGACTGCAAAATCCATACAAGTTTCATGAAAACTAATGTTAATAAATTATATATATATATATATATATGCATATACACAAGATAGTCAAACTTTGTTCTTACTGCAGTTCAGAAGAAATCAATATGCTTTATTAATGTGCTTTCTTTGAGACAGGATCTTAGTATGTAGTTCAGGCTGGCCCTGAACTTACTGTGTTGCCCAAGTTGACCTCAAACTCACAGTGATCCTCCTGCCTCAGCCTCCCAAGTGCTGGGATTACAGGCATGGGCCACCATGCCCAGCAAGTAATTTGCTCTTGAAAACTGGTTTTTATAGAAAGCATAAAACAAAGTGAGAATCAGTCCTGAAACAGATTGTATAGCTCAGTGGCATAGTACGTCTTGTCACATGTATGTATAAATTTAGAGAACAATCAGTTATCTTGGAATATCTATTACTACTGAGACCTTACAGTAGAATATTTTAATTCATTTTGCTTTCTCATACTCTGAGACAGTTGCAGTGCTCAGATATTCTATTAAATTCCTCTATAATAAGTAAATTGTGAATAAAAGACCATTCAAATATACCTAGTTATCCAGGGGGTCAGAAATAATGTGCTATTAACAGAATTCAGAGAAAACCTACCAAGACTAGAAGAAATGGTATTATCAAAAGGCTGATGATCGGGGTGTTTGGCAGAGTTAAATGACAAATCACAACTATTGCTATTAATGTCTCTAATGACCGATGGTGGGGAAGGAGAGATGGCCCTTAGCCTAAAATCTTGAATCTGTGAAACCAATTTTTGTGACTTTGTTTTCTCCAATTTCCTGGGTTTCCTTTATGTTAAAGATTGGAACTAGTTACTTTTAGAAAGAATCTTTGTCACTGAGAGACTCACTGGAAAATCTACCAAATGTAAAAGATTCTCATGATTGGCCTTTTTATTAGCATTTTTGAGTCATTTAATTTACATCTTATAGTCCAGGTTCACCTACTGTAAAATGAGATTATTAGACAGTTTGACATAGAACTGTCTAGATCACACGAGAACCAAGATATAATTTTGGAGCAGAGCTCAGTAGCACTTCAAGCAGATGAGAAATTCTCATGGAAGACCACAAGGTCAGGAGCAAGAAGGAAATGGTCAGAAGACACAGATTCTAAGCAGGCAGAGAACATATTCCTGCTTGACAGCTGTGGGAATTGAAATTGTTAGAGAAGCTCAACTGTAGGAGACAATTTGAGTGACTCCCCTTGAATGCAGAACAATTACTGTGACTTTGATTATATTGAGACTTATTTCCATATACTGATATGTACAGAGCTGACTAAATTTATTTCTGTCTTCAACTGGCTCTAAGCATTGCAAATAGGGCCAGCCGAGGTATTAGTATGTAATCTCTAAAGCCATCAGACAGTCTCCTGTTTCCTCACATAGTGCCCTCTGTAAAAGACATGAGCAAGGACTTCCGAGAAGATGGCAGAACAGTAAGCAGCAGAGTAAACAGACTCTCTGAGAGAAACAGTTCAGATGCTGGAATATAGCCTCATGGGGAGGACAAGAAGGAAAGAAGTGGGTCCCCTGGACCCAGGAAGAATCTAAACTGTGAATTGAAGCCCACAGAGAGAGTAAAAAGAAAAACTTAAATGAAGAACAAGCTGGTAGCTGGTGGCGCCTTAGCCTGGAGCTGGACTCACCCTGTGAGAGAAGCTGTTGCAGCCTGGGGATGCATGGTCATGCAGCGGATACAGAGGTCTCTACTGGCTGGCAGTGAGTGCAGAGGACTCAGTCCTCCCAAAGGAGAGAGCAATTGACCGGGAGCTATTCTGGAGTTGGGCAGGATAAGCCCTGGGGCCAGGACTGCTGCTGGCTTCTTCCAGCAGCTCAAGGTTGGGGGCAGATCCATGGAAGTTGCTTGGACTGAGTCCTACTCCCATGTGCATTCCAGAAAACATTGCCTTAGGTTTCTAACCAGCTTAGATTCGCAGACCCTGGGCTGCTTTGCTCTCTTGCAAACTCCAAGGGCCCTTGTGGGTTGGTGCCCAGCTCAGACCAGAAGCACAGGCACCCACCATCAGATACCCGTAGCCAGCACTGGCCAGAAAAACCAAACACTCTCTCTTCAGAGAAATTGTAGCTATTGCCAGAAGTCCCTGGGACCCCACTACCCAACATGTATGGAAGAAATCAGGAATATGTCAAGAAGAAGGAAAAAGCAATCTCTGGCGTCCAACCCAAGCAGCGCAATTCCACAAGAGGAAAACATGGAGATCAAGAATTGCACATCTGAAATGTCTGAAGTGATGTCAAGTGAAATAAAGAAACAATTTCATGAGGCTATAAAAGAAATTAGAAAAGAAATACTATCCCAGGTAAAAGAAGAAATGAAAAACATAATAAAAGAATTGCTAAGCACCTCTAAAGAAGACATAAATAAAAAAATAGAGGAACATAGGAAAATGAGGGAAACTATGAATGAACAATATAAGAGAGATTTAGAGTACATGAAACAGATTCAAAGAGATATCCAGGAAATTAAAAATTCCATTGAAAGTTGGCAAAAACATCTGAAAGAAACTGAAGATAGACTTTCAAACCTTGATGACAGATTTGCAGCTTGTGATTGCAAAAGGATAGATCTCTTAAAAATAACAAGGAACCAGGAAGTAACAATTCAATGACTTCAAGACGACTCAAAGAAACATAATTTAAGAATTAAAAATGTGAGTGAAAAACCAGGGGTCAAGACAAATGATATCAGGACTCTATTTACAGAAATAATTTTGGAGAACTTCCCAAGCATGAGAAAAGGAAGTGACATTCAAGTAAATGAGGCATACAGAACTCCAGCTAGCCATAACCAAAACAAATGTACACCCAGACACACAATAATCAAGATCCCAGAAATTCAACACAAGAACAGAATATCAAGTCAGGAAGAGGCTGGAGTGAAGTATTACAAGCCCTGAAAGAAAACAGCTTCCAACCCAGATTGATGTACCTTGCAAAACTTTCTTTCAAAATTAATGGAGAAACAAGATACTTCCATGACAAAGAACAGCTCAAGGAATTCATGACCACCAAGCCGACCCTACAAAGAATACTAAAGGACATTCTACAAAGAGAGAAAAATGAGGACGGTCTCAGGAACAATGGCAGTGGGGAACCATCAAGCAGGGGCAGTTGACTGAATGAAGAGGAAAAATAGGGAGCCAATGGCAGGA
This sequence comes from Cuniculus paca, assembly GCA_004365215.1. Classification (NCBI taxonomy): domain Eukaryota; kingdom Metazoa; phylum Chordata; class Mammalia; order Rodentia; family Cuniculidae; genus Cuniculus; species Cuniculus paca. Next base: position 16,073 of record RJWT010009639.1, on the reverse strand, counting down.
AAATAGCATGGCAGAGACAATGCAGTACAAGAGGGCCATAACTATTATTGTAGATGGCCTCAAGGTACCAATAGAAAGAAACACAGGCAGAGTGGATCAGGAGACAGATCCATCAATATGCTCTATACATGAAACACGTTTAACTAGAATGAAAATTCATAGAATGAAGGTCAAAGGAGAGAGAACAATGTCCTATGTGACAGGGAACCAGAAAAAAGTAGGGGCAGCCTGCCCATTAATTGCAGAATGGATGAGAAAGACATGGTATTTTATGTGGTAGAAACCTGCTCAGCTATAAAGGAAGACAACCTCAAGGCTCTTATAGGTGGATAGAGGCAACTTGAGATCATGCTCATGGATGAAATGGTTCAAAGTCACATGCGTGAATTTCATGTTGTCTCCCTAGTATAACAAACTAAAGGAGTTAGTGGGATCCAAAATGAACAATATATATTGGGAAAGTCAAAGGGGAGGAATTATCTAAAAAGGGAAGGAAGTGACTACTGCTAATCTATTATGATTTGAAACTCATATTGTCTTCATTGTTCTGATTAGTTTCATTTTATTCTGATGTATTTGATTTTATTATACTTGGTGGCATGGACAGCTATTTTAAAGATTACAAAATGTATAAATGCAGCCATTGAGGATTTCCAATTATCTTGTTCTGAAACCCTGTATTGCTTTCAGTGTTTTGTTTTGATTGATTTTACTCTATTCTGTGTTGTTTGATTGCATTATATCTGAAGGTGTAGGCAACTATTCTGAAGATAACAACAAGCATTAAGGTAGCCACTGCTGTTTTGCTAGTATCTTGAAGTTCTGTATTACTTTCATTGTTTTGCTTTGTTTGTTTTGTTTTGTTTTTTAACTGGTTTTATTCTGTTCTATGTTGTTTGATTTTATTTATCCTCGATGTTATGGCAGTTATATTGAAGATAACAAGAGGCATTATGGTAGCCATTATTGATTTCCTTTTACCCTGTTTAGAAGTCATGTACCATGTTCACTGTTTTGTTGTGATTGACTCTATTCTGTTTTATTTTGTTTGGTTGTATTTTTTTCAAAATAAAAAAAAATTTAAAAAAAAGATATGAGCACAGCGAGATGGTAGAGCCAGTCAGCTCCAGGAATGTCAACTGGGTATGAGCCTTGAGATAGAGACTGTGAGTCATCAGGGCACAAAATTTACATATCAGAAACTAAAGCAACAGCCTCCAAAAACAATTCAGTTGCTATCTTAATTAAATTATGCAAATGAATACTTCTGCATGTCATTCTCCCTGCATTTTGCAAAGATGCTTTTCTCCCCACCTGGTAGCCAGCTCAAGTCACTCATGTAGTTCCTGCCATCCTCACTGTCACTCATCCTCAAGCCACCGCCTTCTTTGCAAGATAATAAATTCTGGGAGAGGCCTGCATCAGGGCTTCTGTCCGCATATCCTCACAGGGATTAGACTTAGGACCCCTTGGCTGCCCTTAACTTTGACTATGTCTTGGTGTCTTTACTTCACCGTGGGTTGCATTGGAGGTGGTGGATTAAAATTAACTTGTTGGGATTCCAGTAACATCTCAATGGGATTATAAATATAACTTTGGATTGTGAGGAAGACAAAAAAAAAGATTACAATACTTGAGTTGCAGTCCTCAATACTTGGGATTACAATACTCAACCAAGGTACTTGTTTTCCTTTCATTGAGCCTAAAATCCAGGAAACTTTGGAAGAGAATTTGAAAGAAAACTCAAGTCAAAAAAGAGAGAAGGAGGTTACATAGTCATCTCCTTAGTTCACTGCAGCCTGAATCACCACAATTAAGTGTGCCAAAGTGGCTTTCTGTTTTCACTGTAGACAAACTATTAGAACACAAACATGTTTTGCCACATCTATATTTCTCAGAAATGCCAGAGCCAGCAATCAGTTAATGAAAAAGATAGCTTTTGTTCCCAGGTTTTGGCAGAGTGGTGGGGTGTGCTATTGTTTTAGTAATGAAAGTAATAGCTTATTTTATAAAATAGATACATCCAACAGAGGCATGACTACAAATCCCTATTAGTAATGACTCTAGTCCTAGTCGGCTTTTGTTTTCTCCCAGGATTGAAAAGATGCCACATGGCAGGATGAAACTCTTCAGGATGGACTAAAACTAGTGTGGGGCGAACCAAGGTGACTATACAAAGATCACTGTGCATAGTGATTGCTAGACCCCTTGCACAAACCCACGAACACCACACCTCTTCTGAATGGAGTTGGTTCATCATTCATGGTTCTGTGCTTCAAACATTTAAATGAGTTAACAATGAACAATTACTCAAGAGGAAATAGAGTTAGGTTCCTTGAGCCTCAGGTGTATTAATCACAAAATCCAGCATTCCCTGATAATTTTGCAATTTTTTTTCAGAATTCTCATAAGAAGGATTCATCTTACTATCATGTTTAAATGAACCTTATTGTCACTTTCTCCCACTCGCTATATTGCTAGAGTTTGTCCCATAATCTAACATTTACTTTATATCATCAAACATAGTTTTCAATACATTTTTTCTCATAGATGAATTCATGCTCAAATTCAAAGACCGGCACTGTGCTAAAATTCCTGTTCATGATTATTATAATCATCCACAAAAGAACAATCATCTGACCAATATAATCATTCCAAAAAATGTTCTAGTGCTCTGATACTAAAAAGAGAGAAAGTTTACAGGAGAAAGAAAAAAAAAAAGAAAGAGAAAAAAACCTCTAAAATAAACACAATAATTGAAACATTAAAGTATGAGAAACTAAGAATGCATTAAGAACATGAATGAAAAATTTTTACAGCTAAGCATAAACTGAGCATGGTGGAAGAGTCTTGCAATCCGAGTACTCTGGGTGGCTAAAGCAAGTGGATTGGAAGATTGAGCCCAGCCTGGGCAACTTAGTGTCTTAGGAAGACCCTGTCTCAAAAATAAAATACAAGAAAACAACTAGGAATGTAGCTCAGTGCAAAAACCTTGAGTTCACTCTCCAGTATGTACACACACACACAGCAAAAATCATGAGGAAATATGGATGATTCAAATGCCTTTAAAATAATGAATACAAAAAAAGTGTTTAAATGTATAGAAAAGAGCATAAAAACAAGTTAAATACATAAAGATTAAAACAAGAAGAACAGTCTTGAAAACAGAACTACATATTTGTAGAAAAAATTGAAAATAAATAATATTAAAGGGACAAAAGGTATAAGTGGTTAATAAAAAGCAATTAAAATACATAAAAAGAAAAGTAGTAGTAAGAAAGGGTCTAAAGATCAATTAAATAAACATACAACAAATTTACAGTAGCATCAATGAAAAAAATCTTAATGTATCTTTTTAACTTGAATAGGAACAAATGATCTTTTACATGAAATGAAGTGATTTTTATTGGGGTCTTGGTCAAGATACTCAACTGCCTGCAAGAGGGGTACAGCAAAAGGATTAAATAAGAAACAGAGACAAATTTAGTAATGCATGATGAGGGGCTGGGAGGTCAATGCCTCAGGTCGGGCAGAGACCAAGATTGTCGAAACCAGCCAGTATTTTTTGGGTGTATACAAGGTAGGAGGGTTAGCAGAAGATTCGAGGTTGTCAGAAGATTCAGAGGTTGATGATCCAGCAGGCAACAGATAATCCTGGAATGACTCAAGAAGGTGGAGATGCTAAGAAGGATCTTGCCCTGAAGTGTTCTTTTTAATCTTAGTAGTTCTAGTTTACTTAGTGGGTAGGAGAGGATGGCCCATTCCAAAAGAGTTAATGGGAAGTCTCAAACAGTTGATACCATAATTCCAAACCTCCATTTGTCCCTTAGGGAAGTATGCCAACCTAGCCATTGTGAGTTTGTGGTCCCCAACAACTCTAGCTACAGAACAGATAAAGGGCGCACCTGAGCAACAAGTAGGTTGAATGTGTTTTCACAGAAGGCAGAGTCCAGGCTGCCACCTTTGGTGTGGAACCCTCAAGGAGGACTTGTGGAGCAGAGCACAAAACAAAGTCTTAAATGTCCCTGTGGATCAAGAGAACATAATCCACAAGAAATGTTCAAGCCAAGCTGTCAACAAACATACAAGTCACTCCTACCTAGACAGAGGATCTTAGATTTTTTTCATAGAAACAAACATTGCTATGCAGTATAAAATCTTCACATGAAACTCTGAGACTTTCAAGGTGATTATCCAAACTATAAATAATTGTCACACACAATCATAGCTTTCTGCTTTGTGCCAAGTAACATCAAATGTTATTGAAATAAAAATAAATAATATTTTGCTCCCATAACATTTATCAGAAGCAGCCTACATGATATCAATTTCTATTGTGTTAATAGAAACATTTGCTTCATAACACCCTAAATTTAGAGAACTTATCAGATCTTTGTGTAAACACACACACACACACACACACATACCACTCCTAAGCAAAACTATTCTGTGGACAGGCAAGTAAGATGTCAGGATTGAAGTAAATGAAATCAAGCCAAACAGACAGTAGAGAGCAGATTGTGCAAATAACAAGATAGGGTGTTTCTCTTGTTAGTCTTTTTGTATACACAACTTAAATATTCCCACTGAGCCATGAATGAAATACACACATATTCAAAATCAAAACATAATACTGACATATTGCTCAATTACCTACCTGCCTTTGATTTTAAGATTTAATGATCTCTTTTGTTCATTATGACACACTGTCACAGCCTTAGATGAAAAATTACCTTCGTCAATGGCTACACAGTCTTTCCCATGAAGGATACTTCGCAAACAGCTACACTGATCACCATTTTCCCCTTCAGAAAACACACGAGAGGCAAAATGCAGAGAACAATGCACGAAGCCCTCCTCACACTCTCAAAGAGATTTGCCATGTTAATTGCTTGGCACTTCAGGCAATTACTCTCAATTTTCTCTGCTTATTGACTTATTTTTTTCAATTCTTCGGCTCAAAGAGAAGCTCCTGTTGGCCAGAATTTTGCTTTTCTTTCATTTTGCATTTGTCCTTTTTCTTACATGAATTCACACCAGAGGCAGCACAATGAAGTGTAATTCTCAGGCAATTTGTAACTGACACCCAACCTGAAGAATGTCCCTGAGGGTTAACACGCAGGGCTGGCTGTTCACCCAGTGCCACTGTTCCAGAGCCTCCAAGGGCACATAGGAACAATATCGCAGTAGGGCAAACCTCACGGCATTACTTGAAACGATTTAATGTACGGAAATCCGTGCTTTTTGTATTTAGGATACTATATTATGGATGGGAGGAAATCTACATCAATATTCTATTGAATGTATTGAATACATGATCTAATTTATAATTCATAATAAAAAGATAAATATAAGTTGAAGACTATAGAAAGACAACGACTGCTTTTTAGAAGTGGTTGAGGAATGGGTGATGAAGATTTTCATGACTGGCAACCAGTAGGGTGGCTAAACAGAGATATGAAAGTTCAGAAATGTTCCTGTTGTTGTTTTAACAAGCTACTTTCTTCATTTGTCCTTGATGCTATCCTTTCTTACTTAAAAAATGAAATTGTTGGGGTAAAGTCCATGCTGTTATAACAAGCTGATAATTCTCTGCCTTTGGGTTTTTCAAAGCTTTGTTCAAGAGACTTTCAAAATATACTCTTGATTTTCTATTAAAATTTGATTTATTGATTTATGTATTTCAAGATGGAACTTCAAAGGTCATTTTAAGAAATCAAAAGCTCTATTTTTTGAGCCATGGTTCTTTGAAAAGTTGATCCATCGAGTACATCCTATTTTTCAAATTTGGTTGCTGTTTCCTTTAAAATTAAATATATATATATATATATATATATATATATATATATATATCCTAAGATAAAAAAGTATTCCTGCATGGGTTCACTTTGAAGACAGATCTTTTCAATACTATATTCTTAAAATGGCAAATTTATCTTTTAGCAGATCTAAAGAATTCAAAGGAAGTTAACATATGCTTTTTCAAGATCATAAATGTTTCTTTTTTCACACAAGGATCAGAAGAAAATCTTGATTGCCAAAAATACTTTTTAAAATTCTACTATATATGTATAGATTGTGGGGAAAGAAAAGGTCAAAGCCGTGAAATTTCTGACAAGATAAAATAGATGAAAGAACCCACTTTGGATTCATGGTAGTTGTGGTCACCACATAAACGTTAACTGCTCAAACTAAATGTCATCAGACTCTTAGGTCATCGTTTACTCAGAGGCACATTTCTTTTGTAGGATTCATAAAAGAAATCCAATACCTCAAAAGATTCCTTGGTCTGAGCAATTCTTCAGAAGAAAATGCCTAAGAGGGGGCTCACATTTTCAGGAAACATAACCAAATCTGTAAAAGCAGAGCTATCAGAGGTATTTGTCAAAGTATATTTCTAAGTTCCAAAAGCCATAATCCTTACTAACAAGTTATTGTTACAAAAATGGGCTCCCCAAAATATGAATTTGTTTGATACTCATTTAGACAAATAGACTCTATGAATAAGCATAAATCCATTTGGGAAAACTAAACACTGACTAACTCTTGATATTAAAGAGTTATAGTGTTTATTCAGGAACCATCACTAATTTTTAGGTGTGACAGTAGAATACAGTAGTCTCATTTTAAAATATGAACCTTCCCTTAGAGAAACATACCAAAGTATTTATGAAAAAAAAATCTATGATATCTAACATTTGTCACAAAATAATCCCCAGGTTGAGGAAAGCAGGAAGAAACTGTGGAGACTTAGATAAAACACAATCAGTCAAATGCTGATAATCATTGAAGTTAAAGTGACTAGACACAGATTTTCATCATGATATAATTTCTAATTTTGTACATGATTAAAAGTTATATTAATGAAAAATATTACAGCAACCTCTCTGCAGTTTTGTTTTCTATGGCTTCAGTTATCTGAAACCAATCATGATTTGAAAATATTAAATGGAAAATTCTAGAAATAAATAATTCATAAGGTTAAATTGTGTAGCACTCTGAGTAGCACAATGAAATCTCAGAGCATGTCACTCTTTCTGGCCTGGGATGTGAACCATCCCCTTGTCTAGTATATCCACACCATATACACCACCCACTTGTTAGTCAGTTTGTAGTTTTCAGATGGTTGTTAGATTCACGGTTGTAATATCACAGTGCCTACATTCAAGAAATCCTTATTTTATTTAATAATGGCACCAAATTCAAGTGTAGTAGGGCAGCCAGGCATGGTAACACACACCTGCAATCCCAGCACTTGGGAGGCTGACCCAGGAGGATTGCCATGAGTTCAAGGCCAGCCTGTGCTACATAGTGAGTTCAAGACCAGCCTGAACTACATAGCAAAACCTTGTTTCAAAGAAGGAAAGAAAGAAGAAAGAAAGAAAGAAAGAAAGAAAGAAAGAAAGAAAGAAAGAAAGAAAGAAAAAAGATTGATTAGTGGGGCAAAGGAGACACCAGGGCATGAAACATGGAAGGACAGATTATCTCTAGTCCTATGTGACCACACTGCAGGGAATATAGAGAAAAAACAGAGTATGTGTAGACTTTGCTACTATTAGAAGTTTCACACATCCACTAGGAGTCTTGGAATATTTATGGATACAGGGAGACCACTACAAAAACAGTATCCCTTCTCAAATATTTGTCCCTCTGAAAAATATTCTGATTCATTTTGAAAATCTTAAATATGGTGATTTCAATCCTTTAAATTATAGACAAGATAATTCTTGAATACTTTATCTTTCATGTCTCAACTTACCACTCCCAGTGGGTACATGGCAAGAAAACATTCACATACTTTCCCCTTCAAAAAGTAGCCTAATAATTTTTTGTCATGTACTACATGATTATATATCTACAGATGTCTTAGTTACTTTCCTCTCGCCTCTGGGACAAAATACCTGACACTCAAAAATGAAGGAAGGAAAAGTTTATTTAACTTACAGTTTGTGGAAGTTTCAGTCCATATTCAGCCGGTTACAAGGCAGGGTGGTGTTAATGAGGGGCAACCATTCATGGCAGCTGCAGCAGATACTGGAAGTGATCAGAGCAAAAGGGCAAAAGGGGAGAGCACAAGTCCTTCCCTCCTTTATATTGTATGCTGATACCTGCCCCTAGGAGGGTACAGCACTCTTGCCGCCAATCTCTGTGCTAGACAATGAACCAATCATAAACGCTAGACTCAGCCGCCTTTGAAAGGCCTGCCCCTCCACGACTGCATGAGGCTTTGGGGGGACATCTAGATGCAAGACATAACAACAAGGATATACTGCATACTGTAGTATTGCATACCACACATACTATAATATACTTCACTACTAGCAATCATAAACAGTTTGAACAAAATGTATTTGTATATCAAGATACCTATAGTCTATGATCTCTTAAAATATATAATCATATTCTTGTATAAGGAAATGCAAAGAGACAGATGCCCTAGAATGCAGTTCCATCCAAAGACCATATATTCTCACTCCTGACCTTCACATCTTCATTTCATCATGCATTGGGGAGAAGCTTTTGAAACAGACAAAAGTATTACCAAGAGAGTTCTGCTAAGGTCTCATTTTACTTTGTGATTAAACTTTATTGCTCGTATAGTACTTGACTCCATTTTTTTCCCCAAGAACACTAAAGAGAAATCAGAAACAGAACTGGGGGAGCTGTCCCTTTACTTATGTGAGAAAGTGAGATGGTCATTACTGACATTGGTCAGTGGGGAATCTGATAGAAACTTCACATGTGAGACAGAGTAGGCTGGAAGAACACAGAGAGAAGTTGCTTCCATCATTTTTAAGCTCTTAATTATCTTTCCCTCATAGCCATTCTGTTGGCACTGTATTTGAATTTTCCTTCGTAATTGTTTGTTTTTCTAGGAGCTATATTCAAAATTATCTTTAAAATACTAAGCAATAAAGAAAATAGAGATGAGACCAATCAGGGAAGCAATTAAAATTTAATATAGTCTATATGGAAGATAATTGCACAAGAACTTTGAAATCATAAACACTGTTATATCATTGGAAAATCCATGATTTATTTTCATTTTGTTCTCTGATTTATTCATATTGTTCTCTAAGCCCCTCTGCCTATCTTATGCTTCAATGTTGCCTTTGGGGAAATCCTAGTGGGTACCACTGCACACTGTCGTGTCAAATGCAAATGAAGTAAAGATGGCAGTCTTAAAGTTGCATTGAAAATTTTCTTATCACTTTGGCACTTTGAATGATGATACACTACAGTTATGGTTCCTTGTTTCAAACAGATTAATTCACTGGGCAACTCCCCCATTTATGAATGGGCGCAGGAAATTCATTGCTCATCTAGCTCATCGCCTGCTCCGTTTTGCAAGCAATGTAGCCTTCAAAATTTCACGTGTTATTTTCATTTCTCCCCATGTTGCAAGCAACTGCAGGAAACAAACTGCTGGGACTCATCAAGTAATCAATACCTTGTACATGAAAACCTCAGCATCTCTCTATGTAGCCACAGCACAGTTAATCACTGTCACTAGCCCTGTGTAATTCTGGAGTGTACAGTGCACTTTAATAAATATTTTATGCTTCTCTTTAGAGGTTTATTTCTATTACCTCTAGAATACCTAGGAAGTAGTGTTTTTATTGTTCTTTCCTCTTGCAAACCCTGCAGTAGTCATTAGTGTGGTGCTTATCCTTTACCTTAGAATGAATTTGATTTTGATTTTGTGACTCTTGGTGTAAAATATAAATACAGGGAAATTTTTCTTTTTCCCCTATATCAATTCCAAAGTGCCCTAGAGTATCTTTATCTTGCAAAAATTGTTTCAATAGTGTTTGAATTATTAACAGGTCCTCAGAGGAGTTCCTGTAATGGTTTTGTTGTTTAAGAGTGTCTTGTCACATTCATTTTTAAAGGTAGAGTAATGAATATGGAAAGAACAAATCTGGTCCTTTCACAGATGTTTTCCTAAACGCCTATCAGACTCCAGCCAACAAATAAACCTGAAAACCCACTAAGAATTAGATTAGGTCTAACTTGCCCTTTGATTTCAAATAATGCAATAGTAAGTGAAACCAAGAACCTTCTTTTTTTTCACTGAAAATTTACTTCTTCACACCAGAGCTTTCTGAGTGGTTTTATCATAGATTAAAATTTTCTGCCACAATGCCAAGCAACTCCTGATTATGACTTATTTTAAATTTTTCTCTATAACAAAAAAATCTTGGACTTTATTTCTTGGTATTAAAAAAATCTACATAACTATTTCACCTGACAGTTTTTGGCAGTAAATTAAAATGACTGGTGTCCCTCAGTGACTCTCTCCCTTCTTTGTGAGCTCATTTGCCCTACACCAAATAGCTGGAGAAAATACAAAGCACCTGATTCATTAAGCTGGAACCATATTGTTGGTATAGCAAGATAGGATGACAATTTACCATACACAGGCAGGGAAAGCACACTTTACAACACAGAGTTGCAGCTTTTAACCTGAAAACTTAACAGCATAGGCAATTCTGCTTTACTTTGTTCCCCCTCAAATGCAAAAGAAAGCAATATCTACTTTGTTGCAAAACAGAGCAGAGTAATATTTTATATTGCCACAGTCAATTACGTGAAGCTAGGTAACCTTTTCCAACTATTAACGTCTTCATATTTTTCTGTGCTAATGTTGCCAACAATACAGACACAGCTTCAAAGCATCTTTGCAGCATTGGAAAGAGAAGACAGCTGGCGCTGCTTAAAGAGTAAACTGAGATGACCAGATTTCTAATTTATAAAACTGGGACAGCACACGTCAGGAGAACATCACTGGGGGTTTTGTGAAGGTATATCTCCAGCTATTTCCCTTTGTCAGGTAAAGACTTGTTTACTGAAAAAAGGGAAAAGAAAAAAATCTAAAAGCTTTCCCAGCAAAAAGCAAACAAAACAACCGTCAATTAAAGAGTGCTGCAAGATTAAATATTCACATTCAAAACAATGTTGCACTCTAAAATACAGATGTAAGAGATTTTTACTTTCCAAGCAGATAGAGAGATCTACAAATTCATTAGTCCCACCTTCAAAACCCATCACATCTTGAATATAATAAAATATTAACTATGCAAAGACAGTGATACAAACGTGAAAATCGCAGACTTCCAGTTGTTTAGCAACTACTGACACTCTAATGTTATTTTGACAATTAGGCTTCATCTTACGTATGTTGTAGACTATCGTACAACTCCTGGTAGCACCAGAATATTAACCTCTGAACAAAGCAGATGGAAAATGGGTTAACCACAAGTGCCAACATGGAGGAGGGGCCAACTGTGGGCAACTGAGATGACAAATTCATCTTGGCACACAGAGCAATTCACACTACCTTCTAAACTGTCTCCTTAATTTTTCATTATTTTTGTAGACCTACTTTCAAAGAGTTCCATCTTGTATCGACTTTGACTTTCACAGCTTTTAAAAATGTTGAGTATCTACAGGTTTGTCCATTTCAAAGAAGAAATTTGGCTTCAGAAAAGTTGCAACTTGTCTGAGGTCACCCAGCTACACAGCAACAGAATTGGACTCAGAATTCTGATCTGATCTTTGGCTCAACGTTTTTTCTTCTAATTTCTTTCAAGTAAAATTGGAGAACAAATATTAAGATTAAAAGCCTACAATTCTATAGGGCATTGTATTTCATATTTTCCCAGGGGAAAGCAGAGAGAAGTGCTGCTTATCTGTATATGAATAGATAAAGTGGAGCCTTCATGGAATAATTTTGAGCTGTTTATGTCATATTACTATATTGCTTTATTCTTACAAACACATTACTTACAACTTATATAACCATTTCCCAGATCCTTAGGAAAAAAGGGAAATGTAAAATATCCATTATGAATCATGCATGCTAAAATCTCTGTATTAAGTGGAAACCCCTAATGCGATTGTGTTTAAACTCTGCAATATATTAATATTCAAAGGCCTAATTGAGGAAATAACTCTCAGACACAAGATAGATTCACAATGGGGAACCAAGACACATAAGCTTTTATTTAGCCCTCAACATTAAGGTTTTCACAAGACATAACTAAATAGTTCTGGAAAAAAATCATAACCTCAGAGAATATATTTTTATATGCAATGATGGAGACCCATTTCTTCAGAGGCTTCCTACACTTTTTATTTTTTGCATAAAGCTGAGGAAGTGTCTCAACGAACACATCAAGGCATCTCTGATAGATTGTTATTCTGACAATATTATTGTTATTCCACGAATGTGGAGCAACAGAAAGAAGAATGTTGCATTGAAATTGATTGTGATTTCTCCTACAAATTGTCAGCATCATCAAGAAACAAAGACAGCTCTTAACTTGATAACAAGAAAACATGTGAATCTTTCAAAGAATTTTCTTTGTTCTTCTGACTTACATTTCTGTGGCCCTTGAATGAAATGAAAAGTAAATACTGACCTGAACCTCTATGGTATGTAATGTCAAAAAGAAAATTCAGTCACAATATATCAATATAGCTGGCCTTCCATATCCACAAATTCCACACCTAAGTATTGAAGCAACTGCACATAGAAAATATTTTTAAATACATCTGTATTGAATAGATACAGACTCTTTCTTGCCATTATTCCCTAAACAACATAGTATAATATACTATAAACAATATGGCATAGTATTCACACAGTATTTATACCATATTAGCTACTATGAGTAATCTAAAGAAGATTTCATAGTATACAGAAAGATGTGCATAGGTTATACGCAAACTTTACCACTTTATATAAGGGACATAAGCATCCTCAGATTTGGATACCTTAGGGAAATGGTGTCCTGCTAATATTCCATGGACCAAAGGAAACACAATAGCAAGTCTCCATCAATTAACACCAGCTAATAGTTAAGCTATATCCTTGACTAAATTCTACCAAGTGCCATTCTAAATATGAAGCTATACATTTTATAAGACAACCTACTAAAATTAAGTTCACATGACTACAGAATCTGATCATCAAGGTTGGTTCTGTTCATTTACCTTTTAGCACCCTCCTCCTTCACTGTTCCATGAACATCACCCCTATCTCTATGTGAATGTTTTTTGAACACTCGTGGTATTCACTGGTTTAACCTAAAATTAGCTGATGTAAGCTTTTTGTCGCATGTGCAAATTCAACACTAGTATAAAAAGTGCACTATGTAGTAGTAAATAAACTAGGATGTGAGCATTTCCACCCACTTCACAATGCATTCTGGTTCTTCCTTGGAAGACATGACATGATCTGAGGATGTGGTCAGGCTTGGCTTGGCTTGGCTTGGCTTGGCTTGGCTTGGCTTGGCTTTGTTTTTGCTTTGCTTTGCTTTGCTTTAATTAGTTTGGTTTCCTTGTGCCTTTCTGATAACCACATTTTCGAATATTCACACTTTTCATCCTATCCCATTAGACTGAATATCCGCGGTTTCACTGGTCTCTGTGGCTCCATCCACGCGCTCCACAACTTTCTAAGCAAAGACTCCAAATACCTCAGCATCTACAACAGCCATTTATTCACTACCTGATATTTGGTCACCGGAGTCTAGAAAACCTTCCTCTATCACCCTATGTCTATTCTGGACATAAGGTGATTCCAGTTCTACTCTGTTGAAGCACAACACTGAAAGGAAGTAGGAAAAGAAATTCTAGTTCCATAATTACATTTCAACATTTTCTGTTATAATTCCAAAGTGAAAGCCCAGATCCCAAAATCAGATCATTATTGGAGGCCCAGCCAGATATATTCACACCTGACCTCTACTACCCCTCCCTCCCCCAGCTCAGAGAAATCTCAAACCCCACCTGTTCCCTGTGCATTGGGTTGAGGGGCACAGTGTATTGCACAGCATGTGTGCAAATCCAAACGCATTTGCTCATCTTACATTAGAGAGTCTAAAGACTCTTTCATTTGTTACTTAGTACCTTTTACATATCCACTGACTCTTTCAAGTCAGAAACCTAATGAAACAGATTCTCCAGCTAAAATACAAAAAACAAAGACCAAAATACATTCTTCAATTTCATGCTTCACAATGCCCATTTTCTGAAATTCAGGGATTTTCAAATATAATCTGTATTAAACCTGTTTTTTTCTCTCAATGTGTAAGATTCAGTGGATTACAATTTTATTTTATTCCCCAAATCCAACCTGGCCCTTGGGTCTCAAAAAGCATTTTTTCTCCAGGCTATTACTTCTGCTCTGGTCTACAAAAATCTATTTGGGATCTTGAAAGCTGAGAATTTCTTTCTCTTTATGTTACTAAGGTATCACTATTCAGTGAGCAGTTAATATAGAAAGAATTCATGTCTATCTCAAAAGGGAAAAATAAAGGTAGTATTGATTTTTTTAAAAATTGGTGAAAAACTGATAAGACTCTGCCTTCACATCATTGCACATTCTTTGTTGAACAATTAATCTATACAACTGAAAAGTCTTATGTGACTAGAGGTTTAACAAATGCGGCTTCATTTCTCTCTTTTTTTCCCCAAGCAATTAAGTCCCTAGGTCCAAGCTGCCTAACTGGAAGTCAGATCGTGCTCATGAGTTCCCAAGACCTCCACATACATACAAATGGTTCAAGACTACGAGGTCCTATTCAGTGCAAGGAGACCTCAGTCTTGTGCCTGGACATCAACAGTGAGTTCTGGGACCTAATGACATCAGTGCTTCTTTTGCTTCTCTTTGCAACACTGCATGGCTATCATGAGCAACCTTCTGCAATTTGATGTATGATGTTTGTCTATGTTATTGGCTCAGTCCCAGAATGCATCACCACGGGGTGTCCATGTTTGACGCTGAAGCTATGCTGTTTTATTTCACACTCTCATGCTCAGTTAGTAGTTCACACACTAATGGGCTAAGGTAGTGGAGTTTAAAGAATATTCTTATATCACTTAGGTTGAACCACTTCACACCTGAACTCTCAGCTCCATGCCTTGAGTTTGAGTCCCTGGCCTGAATTCATCATTTTCCCTGCCCTTGCACCTCAGCTAGCACCACAGATCCACACCAGTCAACCTTCCAATTGATCTTGGGAAGAATGTTGATGCTCTACTTCCCTACACGCTATGGGTTCCTAGAGTAAACTGTTCTGTTCCACCTCCTGGTCAGCTTCACACCCCCTGACAAATGTCATTCCAGTAAAGTCACAAGAAATATTGGCTGCACTAAGTCCCAGAAAAGTGGCTGCTAACTTACCACTTTTAATGTGACTTAGTGAAGTGCCTAAAAAAAAAACTCTTCCAGGGATAAGAATACATGTTTTTCCCGATACAGAATCAGGCTGGAAAAAAGTAGAGTTTGGACACTTTACAGGATTTTTAAAAACTTGATGGAAAAGGCACACACTACATGCATATGCATAATCATATAAATAGCCACTTCTAAACTTGCCCCAAAAAATAATAATTTATGTCAACCGAGGAGGGAGAAATTCTGATTTCTTTTGCTATCTGAAAATCTTCTGTTTCTAAACTCAGTCCTACCCATCACAGTTCCTTATGATGACTTTTACTTTGTAAGTAACAATGTGTAAAGATGAGTCAAACAGGCCCCTTGCTTCTTCTTCACAAGAAATGGAATATGTAGCACTACTGGCCCATCTAAAACATCAGCCAGACCTATGAGGAAACCACATGTCTAAGTAGCACTGTTCTGACCAGAAAGATTGAGTACTGAGGACGCTAGTAAATGCTAAGCACTTACTTGATGGACAAAGAAAAGAAGCATGTGAAGCTATTCGAAACTAGAAAGAGGATATTTGTAAAACTTACGGTTTTGGTATTCTTTCTCCTCCACATCTTATAGTAACCCATAAAAGACCCACTTCAGCAAAGGTCAAAATAACTAATTGACAGCAGGGCTGCAAAACAGCTTGACTTGTTATCCTAAAGTCAAAATGCTGGATAAAGAGAATTTCATGCTGTCACAAAAGAAAAATATTTGAAGACTGCATTTCTGGGAAGATAAGTTCTTTGAAGAAATCGCATACAGTATTATTTACATGTTAAGTAATGCCTCAGTCCATTTAGACTGCTATTTTAAAAATACCACAGACTGAGATATTGAATTCAATGTG
>RJWT010009638.1:0-24956 GCA_004365215.1 Cuniculus paca | reverse complement strand
TAGAAAGAAAATTCATAACAATGCCCTATGTGACAGGGAGCCAAAAAAAAAAAACAAACAACAGGGGGTGGTAGCCTGCCCATTAATTGCAGAATGAATAAGAAAGATATGGTATTTCATGTGGTGGAAATCTACTCAGCTATAAAGGAAGATAACCTCAAGGCTCTTGTAGGTAGATAGAGGCAACTGGTAATAGTGCTCATGGATGTAGTGGATCAGAGTCACAAGGGTGAATTTTGTGTTGTCTCCATAGCATAACAACCTAAAGGTGGTAATGGGATCCAAAATACACAATACATATTGGGAAAGTCAAAGGGGGGGAATTATCTAAAAAGGGAAGGAAATGGCCACTATTAGTCTATTATCATGATTTGAAGTTCAGATTGTATTCGTTGTTGTGATTAGTTTCATTTTATTCTGATTTGTTTGATTTTATTATACTTGATGGCATGGACAGCTATTTTAAAGATAACAAAATATATAATTGCAGCCATCGAGGATGTCTACTTATCTTGTTTAGAAACCCTGTATGGCTTTCATTGTTTGTTTGGATTGATTTTACTCTATTCTGTGTGGTTTTGATTGTCATATGTCTGAAGGTGTAGGCAACTATTCTGAAGATAACAAATATTATGGTAGCCAATGCTGTTCTGCTAATATCTTGAAATTCTATATTGCTTACATTGTTCTGTTTTGTTTTGTTATGTTTTGTTTCTACTGTTTTAGTTTGTTATATTTTGTTTGATTTTACTTATCCCTGATGGTATGGGCAGGTATACTGCAGATAACTAGAGGCATTATGGTAGCCTTATCGATTGTTGTTTTGTTTAGTTTTGTTTTTTTACCCTGTTTAAAAGTCATGTACCATGTTCATTGCTTTGTTTGGATTGACTTTACTCTGTTTTGTTTTGTTTGATTGTATTCTTTTAAAAAAAAAGATTTACCTGCTATGAAGTGTGCTGCTATAAATATAGGCATGCACATAGGATGACTTTGACTCTTTTAGGATGGTATCTATAAGGGAAATAGCTGGGCCAAAAGGAATTTTTAATTTTAATTTTTTAAAAATTTCCATACTGATTTCCACAGTGATTATACTATTTACATTCCCACTAACAATGCAGAAGGGTTCCTTTTCCCCTCAGCCTCACTAGCATTTGCTGTTACATGATGGATTATAGGCATTCTTTCTGGAGTAAGATGGAATCTGAGTGTTCTTTCAATTGCTAGTCTGTAATGGCCAGTGACATTGAACATTTCTTCATGTTTATTGGCCATTTGTACTTCTGTGAAGTTGCATCTTCTTCTTATTTTTATCTTTTATTTTCTGCATTGAGGCTTGTAAATTCCTTATGGTAGGTAGTAGTATCAAGACCTCTTTAGGAAATGACTACTTTTTGGAGATGTCTTCTAGGTTTAGCTGACTTTTGGCTTTTGAGTCTGTCCCAAGATCCTACCTCTTTAATTTATTAAGGATGAAGAGCTGCTGCCTGCTTTGCCTAGTTCTTTAGTACTGGACTATAATATTTTTTATGATCCCTGGATACTCTAGGTATTGGCATACAATAAGATCAATTGATCACAAGAAGTATGTCATCTGGGCTAAGTTAGTACAGTCAATAATAACAATGGCATCAAGTACAGTCTAGAAAATGACAAACTGTAATAACCATTTAATTACCACCTTTAAGCATAGGCACAAGATTTTATAGTTAAATAACAAGTTGTAAGAAAAATCAGCAAATTATATGCAGTAAATATTCCCTCAGTGGAGTGATTTTTCCCTCAATAGAGTGATTTTGCCCACAGGAGAGAAAATTTAAGAGATAAGAGCTAATAATAGAGAAATAAAACAGGAAAAAGAGATTAGAAACAAGGCTGAAGGACAGAGGAAGATTACCCAAGCTTTAGGAAACTGGTGAAAAAGACAGGAGGGAATGAAAGAAGGAAAAATCAAAAATAAGAACAAAACCAAAACCTATAAACACTGTTCACAAAAAACAAAAGATTTTTAAGAAACAAAGGAAAAAAACGAAAGCAAAGGAAAAAGCAAAGAAATTTCTCTGTGATTTTGAGCCTGTGTTCATTTTCTGGGGTCTATAGGCTTGTGGTAGTGTCCAATTTACAGTGTGACTTTGCCCTTGCTGGTAGACAAAGCAGGCAATCAGAGCCTAGATCTGCAGTGGATAACCCCAACAAACCTGCAGTAGGATTAGGGGATGGTGCCAGTTCTGGTACTTTCAAATCCTCAGAAGTTCAGGCTGATCCTTGTTTCTGGTCATGGGATTGGGCCCTGAGTCATTCAGCCTACAACACTCTTGAGTATCTCTTACCAGCCTGACCATTGCTCCCTGACCCTGGATATTTCCTGGAGTTGTCTCTCACCTAGTCACTGTGGGATTTCAACACTGAGAGCCCTGAGATGAAGCCAACCCATGGCTGCTCCAAGTCCAGGGTTCAGTCAGCCCCTCACTAAAATGGCATCTGACCAAGCCCCCCAGGGCACATGTAAGTTACTTGGACTGTAGTGACTCACCAGGTGTAGTTCACAGGATTCACTGCTCCGTTCTACTGGTGTTTTTCCCTGGATGCCTCTGGGTTAACCTGCCCTCACTGTGTCTATGTAGATCCGATTCTCCTCTCTCATGCCATGAGTCAGGAACTGGGGAGAAAGTGCAGATTGCTTTGTTCTTTTTCTGTTTTGAGGTGTGTCTTGTTCACTTCCTCTGTGGGCTCCAATTTTCTCTTCAGATCCTTCCTGAGTCTTAGGGATCCACCTTCTTCTTTTCTTCCCTGAGTTATTATTTTCCAGTGTTTGGATTCCAAATCTTGGAGAAGTTGATTTGTTACTTCTTACTGCTTCACCATTTCCCCAGAAGTCTTGTATTTTTGAACAGCTTTTAATATTCTATTAATGGGTTGAACTTCTGAGATTTTTGACTTTGATGAGTCATGTAGAGTTTTGTTTTTTTAAAAATTGTGGCTATTTGGGATTCTATATGCCTAACTTATGTTAAATTCTTTTCTCATACTTGGAAAATTCTGCTGTTATTTCTGTATTTAAAATTCCATTTGTCCTTTTTTAGTAATTGAAATTAATCTTACACTAGTCTTTTCATCTGGAAGCTGTTGGATCCATTTTTCATGCTCTCTTTTTAAAATGTATCACTCCTTGATTGGCCCCTACAACAGCCCTATCATGTTCTGACACCCTGTCCTCAAATTGTTCACTTCTGATGCCCTTACTTTTGATAGAATTTTTCTCTTCTTAATTTCTGCTTGGTACCTCTTTATGGGCTCTTATTTCTTTTTTTTTTTTGCTGGTTATTCATGTTTTGTATCACTTTGTTTTTAGCTCAGCTAGCTAATAGCTAGCTGTCATATGTAGACTCACTGATTGTTTTATTAGGCCCATTATCTGTTTATTTATATTTTCTTTGCACTCACCAAAGTGACTTATTAATATGTTTTGTTAATACCTGTTATCATTTAAAATAATTTGAGTATGCAGCTTTTGATTCCCTATCTTTTGATGCCCCATAAATCAGGTTTAGAGGAGTTTAGTGTTTGGAGAGGTATTTTGTTACTTTGTCTTTTCATGTTTAGTGTGTGTGTGTGTGTGTGTGTGTGTGTGTGTGTGTGCATGCTGATGCTTGCAGGCTCATTATAGTGGGTAACTTTATTGGTGGTATGGAGACCTCTTTTGATAATATCTACTTTTCAGCAATTCTCTGTTGGCATGGTTATTTGCCTTTGCCTGTGTCCCAGGATCCAACCACTTCTGTTTATCTATGAGTGAAGCTGCAACATATTAGGCCCAGTACCTTGTTCTTTAAGTATGGGCTGCTGTATTGCCAATGACACAAAGGCAATCCAGATATTGGCACTCAGTGAAAATCAATTAATAACAATTATGTCATGTAGGCTATAGTAATAAAATCAGCAACAAGAAAGCATCAAAGATATGTGGATAGTCACTTACCCTAATAACCAATAATGTACTACCGCTGATCATAGAAAAGTAATCTATAATTATACTATAAAAACCAAGACTAATGGGCTGGGAATGTGGCTCAGTGGTGTAAGCGCCTGCCTGGCAAGCGTGAGGTCACGAGTTCAATCCCTGGTGCCGGAAAAAAACAAAAACAAAAACAAAAAAATACTAAGACTAACCAAATGTTGACCTACACTGATTATCTACTAAGTGGAACAACTTTGCCTCCATGATTAATAAAACAGTATTCAGCAATAATAGCATAGCGTTAACTAGCTATTAAAGATTCATAAAATGTAATAGTTACACTAGTAAAGGTAGAGAGAATGGGAAACCTGAGAATTAGAAAAGGAAAATTTGAAAAATTAATTAATGGATGATGTTGATGAGGAGGAATCTAACTGAGGAGTAAAAGGAAATTTGTAGTATTAGTAAACAGTCACAGAAAAGAACAAACAAGGTAAAGAAACAAACAAACTAAAACATTCAGAAAATAAATACAAGAATGAAGTTTAAAGGGAAAAAGACAAAAGAGAAAGGAAGAAAACACTCTAACCCATAGAAACTAAAGAGAGAGAGAGAAGTGACAAAAATTTTAAAAACTCAAAGAAAATTACTCTGAATTTTTGAATGAATGGTTTCTTTCTAGTATCTGCAGTCTTCACAAAAACCAATGAAGGAAAGAGGAAATAATTAAAAAATTCAAAAATACTGAATAAAAAATTCCTTTGTATTTTTTTTTGAAAGGGTCTCACTTTGTACTTCAGACTGGGTTTGAATTCATACTATAGCCCAGGCTGACCTTGAACTCACAGCAATCCTCCTGCTTCAGCCTCCCAAATGCTGGGATTACAAGTGTGTGCCACTCTGCCCAGCTTCCTCTGTATTTTTGAATGAGTGCTTTCTTTCTGGTATCTTTAGTCTTGATATCTGCCAAGTGCCAATTTTCCTTGCATTGCTTTACAGCCTGAGTGTTTTTGAGACGCCTTCCCTACTCCAGAGGCCCTTCTGTCCATTCACCCCTGACTGTGGTAACCATATGAAACCGAGGGATATCCTTTCCCATGTTTGTAGATGGGAAAAGCAATCAACCTTCTGGTCTCTGCTGGATGTAGTGGGTTGCAGGGTAGGAATGCAAGCAGATAGTTGGACTTAATGTTAACATTTGCTGAGCCTGGTTTCTCACCATGGAAGGTAGGCACAAGTCTTTCTCTGGCTGAGTTTAAACTTCTCAGATGGCATATTTTTGTCTTTTTAAATTTTTAAGAGAATAAAACAGAACAAAACAAAACAGAACAAAACAAAACAGATCAGAACAGAACAATGCAAGTAATACAGGACTTCAAAACAAGACAACAGGAAATCAAGGGCTACCAGATGGCATGTGTTTAACCTATACCTTCTTTTCTCTTTGGTCTCCTGTGTTTGTCTCTCAGTCACTTTGGGAGTGTAACAATTGAATCCCTAAAGCTGCTGGAGAGGTCTGCACTTTCTATTTGGGTCTGCTGTCCATCCAGGCTTGCCATCTCTTGTGTATTGGCTTTATCCAGGATCAAATTGGCTTGTTAGTCTGCATCTCTGGTGTCTTGTGTCAAGTGGAAGCAAAACATAGGGCTGACTTGGGGTTAATGGATGGTTATGGCTGTGTGGTGGCTTGCTGCATTGTTTCACAGCAGTCAGTGACTTGGTATGTTGTTCAGTGGTGGGTCATGCCTTGCTGGCAGCATTTTTTTGGGTCCTTTTGATAATTTCATTTTAACTGGAGTGAGATAAAATCATTCTGGTTTTGATTTGGATTTTTCTAATAATTAATGATATTGGGTACTTTTAATAAACCTTTTGGCCATTTGCTTATTATTTTTTGAGAAGTGTTTATTCATATTTTTAATTGGATTACTTGATTTCTATTGTATTTTGAGTTCCTTATATCTATCTGGATATTAGCTTTTTTGTCAGTTGAATATTTTACGTATATTTTCCTCATTCTGTATGTTATCTCTTCACTCTACTGATTACTTCCTTTGCTTTTCAGTAGATTCTTAGTTTGATATAATATCATATGTCTATTTTTGCTTTTGTTGTCTGTTTTAGAATCTATTAAAAAATCATTGCTTGTACCAGTGGCAGCAAACGTATGGAACACATGTTACTTGTTTTTAAGACAAAAGATGTTAATATATGAATTATTTCTTCTAAACTAAAACCACACTATTGAGGTTTAATTGCAAGGTTGATACTTTGTGACAAATAAGTGGCTTTTGGGTTGCAGTGTGGGCACTCATCTCTCTCTCCCTCCCTTTTTTTTTTTGTGTGGTTTTTTGAGACAGAGTCTATGCAGTTTGTGCTGGCCTTGAGCTCACTTTGTAGCCCAGGCTGGTCTCGAGCTTGCAACAATCCTCCTTCCTCAGCCTCCCGAGTGCTGGGATTATAGGAGTGTGCCACCACGCCTGGCTGGCACTCATCTCTAAAAGATTTGCCTTCACAGGGCTATACTAATCCTTTGAAATCTTTCCACTGTATTTTCCTTTAGTAGATTTACAGTTTAAGATTTTATATTTAAATTTTTGTTTCATTTTGAGTTCAAATGTTGATTTACTACCTGGCAATGTCTCTAATATTTTTCTGTACCATTGGATGAATTCTGTAAATTAAATTTTACTTGGGAATGTTGGGTTACTATTTTTATAAACATGTTACTTTATGCATGAAGATATTACCACCAAATATTGAGAATATTTCTGAGAGTAATTATTTTGATACTAACTTCATAAATTTTCTTATAGTTCTATGCCCTTAGAACTAAGAGATTTCTATCTATATTAATTTATAGGTCTATGAGATTTATAATCAGGGAAGGAGCAGAGAATAAGAATGATTTGTTTCAGTAACCTATCACTTTAGTTTCAGTGTAACTTTTAACTCTTGGCTTTGGATTAAAATATTTAAATATATTGAACTATAATATTTATCCTTGCAAACAGTTTAATATTTTGATCAGCCCTTTTAGCTTTTTTCAACTGGTTAAACTTTGTTTTATATATTTAATTGGTAATAAGTTGAATGAGTTTTATGAAGACATTATTTTTTAAAATACAGTACAAATCATATGGATAACAAAATAATTGAATATATTTCCTTTAGTAATTATGCAAGATTCAGATTTGGATAAAACTGCTTCAAACAGAAAGTTACCAAAGGTATCAAGATACTCTCCACTATATAAGAAGAAATACAGCTTACCTTCCAGACTGACTGAATCATCAGCATCTAAAATGTCGATTAAGAAAATTCCCCAATCTCATGGAAAAATTGTGGAAGAAAATGATTCTGAAATTGAACAATCAAAAAATTCTGGACAAATGAGAAAATTTTCAGGTGAACCATACTCAAAGAATGGCTTGAATTTTAAAAAACATTCAGAGAAAGCTGAGAATTATGACTCAAAATCTGAACTGCAAAACTTAAGGAGTATTACAAGCCTTGATAAGTCTCTGGATAAAAATGGTATTTCTAATATCCCAAAACTTGAGAACCCTGTTGTGAGAAGGCATTCCACTCTCCTAAAGCATGTTTCAACTAAGGAAAATACTGCAGCGAATACCTTGGGTCAGTACCACATACATAACTCAGAGTCTGGGTCCTTGACTTCTTCAGTTGTCACAGAAATGAGCAGAATGTTATTGGATAGTTGCAAGCAGTTATCAATACCCTGGGTGATCAGCAGTTCTGATGCATAGGCCAATGTATGTAATTCTGTGGCTTTGATGTTAGTTTCTTTTTAGAAGCCCCCATTTTCGGGAGTTTAGCCTTCTGTGATTATTAAGTGATTAATTGGAGTAAATCAAGTTCCCTAGAAAGTTGAGGGGTTATTTTTCTTTGGAATGTTTATAATTTATTTAAATGAATATGTAGGAAGTCTGAAATTTTTATTTAGAGTTTCACATCTTTAATGCATAGTACTTTTGGTACTATCTCTTATGGATGGAAAATGATATGACATATCTAATGTCACTAAAGCTTTTTGGTCTTCTTCAAAGATGAACAGTGCTTTTCCAACAAATGTGTGCACTCTCCTTTTTGTGCTACTTCAATCAAAATACTTGCTTTCTTTAAAGAAAATTACTGAATTTTGTATTGTATTTAGTACTTAATCTAATAGTTATAATAGATGCCTTGTGAAAATTAAGTAATTATGTGTTTGAAAAAAGGGTATGATCTATTAAGGGGGATTAGAAACTTTCATTCTGATTCCTTGTCTGATGTGCTGCTATTACTCTGTGCCTCCTTCCTATTTTTAAGGGTTCACTAAAAATTTTTCAGTAAAAATTAAAGCCCTGTGGTAATGGGATAATGAAGTAGTAGACATTTAGCCAGTGTGTAGAAAGGCTCTTCAAAAGAGTGCTATGCGCCTTCCTTCTAAAATAAAATCAAATGATGTCATCTCTCACTGCTTTATGTTCTTTATATAAAGAAGTGTTAGTTTATTTGGTACAGCTTCCACGAAGAAACTGATGGTAATTGGGTATCTATGAAATATGAATAACACAGTGATTTAAATTTCAAAAGTCTAACTTTTAATTTTAAACTAATTTTACATTTATAATTGTTGCAAAAGTAGTAAAAATATTCCCCTAATACACTCTAATTTTACCAATTGTTGTCTTTTTTTAGCACACAATGATTTAAAACAGGAAATCAACACTGATACAGCCCTACTTACTAATCTATAGACCTTATTCAAATTTTTGTCAGTCTCTATAAATGTCATTTTTCTGATCAAAGATCTAATCCAGGACCATTATATTTAGTTTTCATATGTTCTTAGTTTCTTTCAATCTGGGATGGTTCTTCAGTTTTTTTCATTACTGTGGCACTTTTGAAGAGTAGTGACTAATGCCCCCTCACTTTGGATTTTCCTAATATTTCTTCATGAATAAATTCAGATTATAAAATTTTTGACTAGAATACCACAGAAGTTATATTGTACTATCTCATTTCATCATACTAAGAGGTTCATCATGTCCATGAGTACTGTATCTGCTTTTAGAGTTTTATTTTTTGAAGGTTGTGAACTGAATACATGATAGGATAAATTTATGGGAAAGAAAAGAACTCTAACTTTATGCTTGGACTTACGTAATTTAAAAAAATCGATGTTTTGATATATTTTAACCAGAAGCAAACAGCTTTGTCTGGGTAAGAACAGGCGTTTTCTCCAAACTAGTAGTTTATAAATGTTTATAGAATTTTGAGATAGTTTTGTATTTGAACTAAAAGAGAAAGAGTGTAAGACAATGAAAATATGGAGAGAAAAGCAGTCCTTCTGTTTTGTAATATTGATTAGATAAGACTTGTTCTGTATTACAGATTTTAGGTACAAATTAAATAAATATAAATTCTGTTACTTAAGTGTTCTACCTTTCATATACTTAGAAAATGTCAGTGAAGCTATCAGTAAGCTCCAAGAAAATTACATTGCTCCAGAAGAACTCCAGTACATTTTGCCATCATTAGGTATAACTTTATTAGATAAAGACTTACAGAAGATTATGACAGAGACTACTAGAAATGGTAAGAGACTGATAACACCAAATTCTGAGTAAATTATGTTTTTAATGGAACAGTATTAACTGTTAGAAGAATTTCTCTCAATCGAGTATGGAACAGAATGGACCATTGCAAGGAAGATTAGGGAATAAGAGCTATAAAAAAATGGAAAACTATAGAAAAAAATTCCTGGAAAGTGTGACCTAATGAATTGATTTGGAAGGGCTAAGCCTTTCATAGCTCAGAATTGTTCCAATAAGATTCTTCTATGCTCGTCATAGCTGGGTATTTTATAGTGGTGTTGGCAGTAGTGAAGGCTGACCTAGCTCTAAAGAGGTTTGAGTAGTAAGACTACCACATCCAAGGGGTATAAATGTCTCTAGGCAAGTACTCAAGGAGTTCAAGAGTTGCTTATATATATGTCTACATCTGTCTGTATTTACCTAATAAGTCATTAAACCGTTTCTGTTGTTTATCAGGATTGGTACAGTAACTATGGGAAGTTTATATCTAAAGTAGTTGGTTAATTGGATCATATGGATACTAGGGATGGGGATGGGGATATGTGAATTTGTTAGGGCTGGTTAATATTGTCCAGATGTCTTAATGGATAGCATATTGACTGGGTTTTCATGATGGTCTGAAACAGACTGTAACATTCTCATAGCCCATCTATATGGACACCTTTTGTTTTACCCATATTAAGAATTTAGTATCTAACTCAGTCCTTAGTGTGTACTAGTTATTGAAAAGCAAGAGCTGTGTCTTATTTTTGTGTCTGTGGTGCTTAACATAGTTCTTGGGAAAAATATACCCTAAATAATTGTTGAAATAAAATGAACTGACAAAATTTAGAAAGACTCATCCTCAGAGACAGAATATGAAGGAGAAACAGAGGGATGAAATGAAGGATCTTGGTTTTTTTGTTTTTAATAGTTAAAATGTGAATCCGTCTTTGTCAATTACGACAGAATATGTAATCAAAACTCTTTATTTTACAGAAAATGGAATGGTGAATTTAAATGACTTTATGATGGCTCTCTGCAAAGAGAAAAGTATTTCTGAATATGAAGGTAGGTAGGAAATTTTAAAATGATTTGGAGGAAAGAGCAGTTAGATTGAGACAAATTACATTCAATTGAACTGAGCTTGCTTTTGTATAGAAACTTAATACCCTTGTGACTCCTGGAAGGTTTAATTGCCAGTTTAAAAAATACTTGCTATATCAGGGTAATGATAGCCACCTCATAGGGCTGTCATCTGAATTTTTTTTATTGGTAGCAGTTTGCAATAAATAATGAATACATTTATTCTGGGTAGATGGCACATGTACATGACATATTCTTTTTACATTCCCTTCCTTCTCTCCTCTCCACTCTCTTCATCTCTTGAGCCCCTTCCCATTTACAAAAGATTTATATCTTTCTTTTCTATTGTCTTTTATATTGCTCTTTAATTTACAGTCTGGATTTTTCATATGAGAGAAACCATGGTATATATAAACTTGTGTGTTTAATTTATTTCACTTAATACGGATTCAAGGTGCATTAATTTTCTTAAAAGTGGTACAAATTTATTTTTCAAAACAGAGTACTACTCCATTGTGTATAAATATTATATTATTAACCATTCATCTGTTGATGGATATATATATAGGCCATGTTCAAGGTTTAGCTATTATGAACTCTGCTGTTACAAGCATGGATGTGCATGTGGTACTGTCATATGAGTCTTTGACTCTCAGGAAAATACAAGTAGATGAATATCTGGGTTGAATGGATTTTTTTTTTTTGAGTAATCTCCATGCTGATTTCCATAGTAGTTGTACTAGTTTACAAAATGTAGGAGGATTCTTTTTTCCCACATCTTTGCTAGCATTTTTAATTATTTGATTTTGTTTTAAATTTGTTTTTTATGGGGTTTTTTTTGTACATGTTTGCAATACATAATGTTTACATTCCTTGTGGGGAGTTGGTACATGTACATAATACATCTTAATGATTTTTTAAAAAATTGTTTATCTCCTTCCACTTCCCCCTCCATTTCTTTATCTTCTGCCCATTTGAGAAAGATCTATCTTTTTAGTTCCTATTATTTATCTTTCATTTTGAGTTTTATTTGGGTGTCTCATATAAGAGAAACTGTAATGGTATCTAACTTGTGTATCTGATTTATTTCACTTAACATTATATTCTTAGGGTGCATCCATTTTCCTACAGTTGACTCAAGTTTATTGTTCTTTGTGGCAGAGTAGTATTCCATGTGTATAAATACTACATTTTCTTTATTCCTTCATCTGTTGATGGGCATACATCATCAAATTAAAAAGGTTTTACACTGGTCCCCAGCCAGTGCCACCACGGTCTGTGCTCCCTGCCAAGGTGGGGAAGACTCACCCTGGCACTGACCTGCCTGAGCACCCTACTCCTAGCCAATGGTGCAGGGCCCACTCGTGGGGTCTCAGCACAGTGCAATAGAGGTGACCACCAACAGACCCACCTGATTGAAGAAGAAGCCAATCCCAGGAGGAGAGTTTTGATTCAGGACTGAAAGGTTACCCTATCACAGAGACTGGGTGATAGAAAGTCTTGGGAGATAGGCTTGGAGAAGAGAGAGAGCTAAATAGGGATCTCTTGGGAGGCCCAGGATCAGACTGGGAGGTTCATAGGGCCTGTATACTGTTGAGGAAGGCCAGGTTTGGAGGGAAAAAACATCAGAGAGCATGAGCCTGAAGGAGTATGTAGTTACTCAAGTACTATCTTTGAGATCTGACACTGCTACCTATATCCAACAGAAACTAGTTCTTTTAAAGCATAGTTCTTGTAGTTCTGGTTAAGGGATGTTTATGAGTTGTTTCTAGGGTTTGTCAATATCCAGTTGATATTTGATGCTGTTGATGCCACTGTATTTACTACTATAGCCAAAGTAACCTAGTAGTGGATAACTAGTAGTTTTATTTTTAATCTATGCCAATATCTGAATTTCTTGAGGATCTAAACAATAATCAATGGATATACAGTCACAGTCACAGATGCAGAAAATGATTTTGACAAAATCCAACACACCTTCATGATGAGAACCCTGAAAAAATAGTTAAGAAGGACCATACCTGAATTTGAGAAAAGCTATTAATGACAAACCAACAGGCATCATCACATTAAATGGAGAAAAACTAAAAGCATTCCCTCCAAAATCAGGAACTAGACAAAGATGTCTGCTATTACCACTTCTATTCAAAATAGTAATTGAAACACTAGCCAGAACAATCAGACAAGAGAAAGAAATAAAAGTGATACATATAGGAAAGGAAGAACTCAAATTATTGTTGTTTGCAGGTGACATGATACTCTACATACAAGATGCAAAAAATTCTACAAAAACTTGAGGAACTAATAAATAAGTTCAAAAATATAACAGGATACAAAATCAGTACTCAAAAATCAATAGCATTTATAGACATTAAAATAATGAATTTAATGAGAAGGAAATTATGAAAACAATATCATTCATAGTAGTGTCAAGAAAAATGAAATACCTAGTTATTAACCTATTGAAGGAAGTAAAAGGCCTGTACAGAAAAACCACAGAACTATGAAAAAGAGATTGAAGAAGACATCAAAAAGTGGAAAGAAGCCGGGCGTGTGGCTCACGCCTGTAAATCCGAGCACTCGGGAGGCTGAGACAGGAGGATCATTGTGAGTTCGAGACCAGCCTGGGCTACAAAGTGAGCTCAAGGCCAGCCTGAACGGCATAGTGAGACCCTGTCTCAAAAACACCAGGGCCGGGGATCTAGCTCAGCGGCCTAAGCGCCTGCCTGACAAGCGCAAGGTTGTGAGTTCA
Source organism: Cuniculus paca (assembly GCA_004365215.1). Classification (NCBI taxonomy): domain Eukaryota; kingdom Metazoa; phylum Chordata; class Mammalia; order Rodentia; family Cuniculidae; genus Cuniculus; species Cuniculus paca. The sequence goes on along the minus strand of RJWT010009638.1, from coordinate 11,575 downwards.
ATCCCCGGTGCCGCAAAAAAAAAAAAAAATGTGGAAAGATGTCCCCTGGTCCTGGATACACAGAATTAATATTGTCAGAATGGCCATATTTCCAAAACTGTTTTACAGATTCAAAGCAGATCCCACCAAACTATCAAATGAATTATACTTCACAGACTGAGAGAAAACAGTCCTAAAATTCATATGGAAACAGCAGAGACCCAGAATAGCAAAAGTAATCTTGGGAAACAAAAGCAAAGCCGGAGACATCACATTACTTGACCTCAAGCTAATACTACAAAGCAACACTAATGAAAGTGTCATAATACTGGAAGAAAAACAGACATATGTATCAGTGGAGGATACAGAAACATCCCTAGACACATTTAGCTATTTGATCTTTGACAAAGGGTTCAAAAGCATACATTGGAGGAAAGACAGCCTATTTAACAAATGGTTCTGGGAAAACTGGTGTCTGTTTGTAGACAATTGAAAGTGGACCCATATCTCTCACCATGTACCAAACTAAAATAAAATTGGATCAAAGATCTAAACATTAAAACAGAAACACTGAACCTATTGGAAGATAAAATAGGTAAAACACTTGAAATCATAGGTGTAGGAAAGGATTTCCCAAATAGAACTTCAATTGCACAAGCAATAGCAAGAATTAGCAAATGGTATTACATCCAGTTAAAAAGCTTCTGCACAGCCAAGGAATCAATTACTAGCATGAAGAAATAACCTACAGAATGAAAAAAAAATTTCGATAGCCATTCCTTAGACAAAAGATTAATATTAGAAATATACAAAGAACTAAAAAAAAATCAGATCACCTAAAGTAAGACTCAATTAAAAAACAGCCAAGTGAAATGTGCAAATGAGTCTCAGAGGAACAAATGCAAATGGTCAACAAATGTATGAAAAAATGTTCAATATCCCTGTTCATTAGAGAAATGCAAATTAAAACAATGCTAAGATTCCATCTTATACCAGACAGAATGGCAATCATCAGGAAATCAAAAACACAATAAATGCTTGTGAAGTTGTGGTGAAAAAGGAACCCTCTTATATTTTTGAGAATGCAATCTAGTATAACCATTATGGAAATACCTCAAAGAAATGAAATAAAATTAGAAATTCCATATGACCCATCTATCCCTCTTCTAGGAATCTTCTCCAAAGAGCTAAAGACATCATACTGTAATGACACATGCATACCAATGTTTACAGCAGTGCAATTCATAATTCATTTTTCCTCATTCTTTTCCCCTCCCTTCAACCTCTCTTCCTCTTCTTATTTACTACAGCTTTGGTTCCTTCTTGGTTAGAAGTTTTTAAATTTTGACCAAATCCAATTTATTGATATTTTCTTCTAACGAGTCTGTCTTTGTTATCATATCTAACAACTCTTTAACTGTCTATAATTCTATGCCTACTAGAGAAACAGATTTAACCCAAGTTATACAAATACATAATTGTTTACAAGAGTGGTGTACAGTGGCCAACTACAGAGTCAGGTGTGGAAGAGTGCTATAGGTCTGTCTATTCACTGCAGATTCGAAGAATCCAGTTGAAGGTCTGGAGCTCAGGTGTATGTCCCGTGTGAGTCCGTATCAGGAGGCTGAAAGGGTCTGCAATGAAAGGTTGAAGGGTCTGTGCTAGAAGCCAGGAGATGATATCCAAGGTCAAGGTGTAGACAAGTTCCCTCTGAAGAAACAGAAGCATTCTTTCTCTCTTAATTTTCCTTTTATACCTGCCTGGCAACAGTCTTCCCTAGGGTGGGTCTTCCATATCCAGAACTATGCTGAACCAATTTAGTTGGGTGTTTCTTATTCATGTTGACACAATCAGTTCATTATCACAACTCTCCTAAAGTCAATTAAATTCTTACCTATGTTTTCCTCTACAAATTTTATAGTTTCTATTCTTACATTCTTACATTTAAGGCTATAGTTCATTTGAGTTAATTTTTGAGAAGTTTTTATTCTTTTCCTAGAGTATTGAGGGTTTTTATCATTAATTCCTATTGAATTTCATCAGATGCAATTTCTTCATCTGTTAAAGTAAACATTATTTTTGCTAAAGCTTATTTTAGTGTTTGGTTTGGTTGAAGGACTATAACTTTTGAAGGTTTTTGGATTCTTATTGAATATACTCAAAATTTCTGAAAATTATTTGTATAGGTACACTTAAAGTTAAAATTTGGACTTAATTTAGAACTCAGGAAGCTGCTTCATTCAAGTTTTTTGCTTTTATAGTTCAAATCACTTAAAATTTATTATATTTACATGATATGTTCGCTACTTCAGTTTATTAGTGTTGTTTTTATTACTTCAAAGTAAGCATCTATAATTCTTGCTTTGTCATTTTTGTATTTGTTCCTTTGTTTACTAAATTTATACTGCATTAGAGAACTCACATTGAAACTTGGTATGACTAAACAAATAGAATAGTTAACTTTGTTGTTTCTATGTCTCTCTTAATTAATTTAGTATTATTGAAATAATCCTATTTCACACTTGGAGTAGAAATAATGTAATGTTTCTCCTTTCACTCTAAGAGTATCCTAAAATGCATTGCTTGAATCTATCTCTCAGCCCTATCCTCCCACTGTCCAGAAGTATCCTGTGGTTTTATTTATTTAATTAAACAGTCTTTCTCATGTTTGTAGCTGTGTCCGAACCTCAACTCAGATACATACATCTTGAAGTTGAAAAATGCCACCCCCAGTAGAGATTGGTTACTTTGAAATGGGCTATCATTTGCTTGGATTAGGAAGTTGATTATCACTTTAGAGGAAAATTTAAATCACTCTGCTAATTGGATGCTCAAAGAAAGAGTAGATCTGACTGGAACTAACAAAATCTTCTGCTTTGCTATTATTATTGACTGTGAGATTTTTTTTTGTCCAGGATATATTGACACTTTGAGAAGGAGTATTCTGCTATCTAAATATTATGCATTGCCTAGAAAGCTTTGCAGTGAGTCTGGTGTGTGTCCCAAGTATATAGCTCTTTAGATGTACATACATCAAGGACAACTTGTCAGAGTTGAAGACAGCCCTATGATAAACTAAAAAAACTCAGTGGTACAACTTTAAATAGTTATTTGACAGCCATTTCCAGGTCACAATCCCGTCTTGGAGGGACAGGCAAAAAGTGGAATCCTTATCATGAATTTGGAACCATCTTTTCCTTTGCTAACTCTGCATTGAGTACAGATCCCTAATTCTTTTTGTACAATGGAGTAATACTTAGCCATAAAGAAGGATAATCGTGAGACTTTTATAGGTAAATGGATGTAACTTGAGCCCACGCACATAAGAAATAAATCAAACTCACATGTGTAAACATCATATTGTTTCCTTGGTGTGAGAAATTGAAAGGGTAAAGTCTAAAATGTATAATAGATATTGTGAAATGGGAAGAAATTATTTAAAAGGAAAAAGGAACTAGGATGGGAGAAAGGGGAAAGGAAGAAGAGGAAAAGGGAGAAAAATGCAAGTTAGCTATGCTATTAGTGTCTCTTATTTCATTGAAAAGGAAGGTTTGTGCTAATGTTGATTGGAGAATTTTTCATGCCCGTAATTTGTACTCTGAGTAACTACTTTGAAGATGACAATATGTTATGTATTAACTATTGCTATTCTCCTATTATTTTGTTATGAAATTCTGTCTTACCTTTTTTTAATAAAAAAAGATATGTTTTTGTTTCTCTAAGGATGGCTAGAAATGGTTGTCTCCCCTTCTACATCTGCTTCCAAGTGTTTTTAACTTTTAAATGAGAATTTCTTTTACTTAAAAATTCTTTTATAAGATAACGACATATTTTGCTTCACCTGTTTTTATATAGGCATCAAATTTTTTGGGGGGGTGGAGCATTGGGGATTGAACTCACAACCTTGTGCTTGCCAGGCAGGCGCTTAGGCTGCTGAGCTAGATCCCCAGCCCTTGTGTTTTTGAGACAGGGTCTCACTATGCCGTTCAGGCTGGCCTTGAGCTCACTTTGTAGCCCAGGCTGGTCTCGAACTCACAATGATCCGCCTGTCTCAGCCTCCTGAGTGCTGGGATTACAGGCGTGAGCCACCACGCCCGGTTTAGGCATCATATTTTAAGGAACCACTTTAAGAATCCTCACACTCAAACATGATTTTTAGTCATCATGTATTTGTTCAGAAACCCATAATGAATCCATAGTGACTTCATGAAGCAGATTAATTACTGACAATGATTTTAACGATCTCTGCTACCCCCCAGCTTTCTTTCTTTCCTAACCTGTCTATGCAGGAAGACCTTTTCTAGTTTAATTTGTACTAGAGTGAGTACGTATGTACTCATATATGCACTGTATTTTTTTTTTTGCGGCACTGGGGATTGAACTCATAACCTTGTGCTTGCCAGGCAGGCGCTTAGGCCACTGAGCTAGATCCCCAGCCCATATGCACTGTATTTTTCATCTCATATTTTTCATTCAAATAATTTACAGTATCATCCCTACTTTTGATTTTTTTCTTAAACCAGATGAATTTCAGTTAGCCTATCAACTCCTTTGCTTTTCTATACAGTATTTACATTTTTAATAATGATTTTGTTGTGGTATAAATTCGTCAGTTTAATTGTAATAGAGGAAATATTGCCCAAATTTGTGAAGTATAAGTTCTGCACTATTATAAAAAGTCATAGGATTATTATTTCTAAAAAGTAATATTTATTCTTACAGGTAAACTAAACTGAATTTACCAAGAACCAAACTACATACTGCTGCAGGACTCTCAATTTATCATTCTGCTAGTGAGAAATAAACTCTGAGGGAACTTTAACTTGTTGAATTAAATGGGGAACTTTTCATAATAATTTTATACCTGGATATTTTTAGTTGTGATATTGGCAGTCTAGTTCAGTTGTCATTTCTTAGTACAGAGACTATATAGCAAAATAGAATATAATGTGTAACTCTGATTTTAAAACATCAATTTATAGTATTAAAGATTCTAGTTATGCTTTGAGTATACAACACTTTTGAAGTGACTTATATTTTTGTTAATTTAGTATTATGAGTAAAATTTATTGCTGGTGTTTTCTTTTTGAATTATAGTTGATATTTATTAGTACGCTGTTTTATTTTTAGTATTGACAGATGCCATTAAAGCCATTGATAAAATTAAAGATGAAAATGTTGATTTTGAGGATTTAAATACTTGTCTTCAAAATTTTGGAATTTACCTTTCTAAACCAGAACTTGAGAAGATCATAGAGTTGACTGAAGCTGATGGTAAGTGATACATTTTTAGGCAAAGTAGAGGCTACATCTGGAGGGAGAATCAGTTCGTGATTGTTTTTCTCAGAATAATGACTTTATTGTTTTTACTAGAAAAAAGTATATTAAAATCAAACCAGTAAAAAACAGTATAAAAGTACTCAGAGGTATAATGCACACTCAAAATATCATTATTTAGAAATACTATTATTAATAATCTTTTCAGGTGTGTTTTTCTAAGCAAAAATGCAAGTAAAAAGTTGGTGGTCTTGTTATCTAACAAGGTAGGTGTTAGGACATAAGGCACTAAGTTGGGCAAAGAAGCATGCTTTATTATGTCAAAGCCCACAATCCACAGTAAAGGTTGACCAGATTTAGGTATCTGCTCATACAAATGAGCAGTAACTTTTTTAAAGGGAAAGGGGAAGGTAGGCTGGACAAGTAAGTGGGCTGTAAGTTGATATAAAATGAAATTGATTGTGTTTATAATTGTTGATGTTACAACATTTTTTCTATTTTGTATATTTAAAAATTTTCATAATAAGTAAAAGAAGAATAAGAAAACATCCAACACAAATTGTACAAAACATGTGTTAAAAAATAAGACTTTGTTGAGCTATTAAAGATATCTTAGAAAATGGGAATATATCCCATGTCAATAGATTCAGAGACTTCAAATTGTCACTTTCTTTAATTCAAGTGCTAACTGTACTCAACTCTACTGAACTTCCCAGATCATATGATATTTGGGCACGTTGAAGGTGATATGGCCATAGACTAGACTGTCAATTCTGCGATTATTTTATTTGCCCAGAGCAATCTAATAAAAGCCTAGTTTTAAAAATGGACTGATTCTAATTTTTTTTTTTAGTATCAGAACTTGAACTCATGACCTTGCGCTTGCCAGACTGATTCTAATATTTCTATGAAAGAACAAAGTTAAGAATAGCTAAAAAGCTCTCAAACATGTGTGTATATTGTGTTGGGGGAAACTTTTCACAATTAAAACTGTGAGAATGGCACAGGGATAGAGAAAATGATCATAAGACAAGATAAAGTGCTTCCAAACATACTCATGTACACACATGAGGACATATTATGAGATACTATATACATATGTATTTTAAAATATTGTACACTGGTAAGATATTAAAAGGATTTGAATCATTTTCCTGGTGCTTTTCAGTGTTTAATTTTTGCCTCTAAGTTGAATTGTTTCTTTCCTTTTACCTACACATTTTTAGTGGTAAATATTATGTTAGGTGGTGTATATAATTATATATTCCTGAATATATCACTTTATGTAACTCAGTATTTATCATAATAATTTAGTATTTAAAGATAAAGAAGGAAATTTCTTTCTTTTCCCTTTAGAAACACAAGAAGTAAATTTTAAAGAATTTGTTAGTACCATGATGAGCAACACAGAATGCTTCTCTGAAAAATTACGTAAGAACATCAAGTCTTGTGTTTTTTATAGATCAAATGATTTGACAGACTTTAGAAGATACAGATTTTTATAAGATACTAAAGAGCTATCATCTGACAGATCATCAGGCAAAATTTTTTTTCACATTTCGGGAACATTGATGCCATTTCATGTCTGAGTACTAATATGCAGAATTTCTGGTTTCAGCTCTGTTTCTCAGCATTTCTTTCCATCTTCCAAGTTATTCAGTAATATTTATGAACCATTAATATGTGCTATTAATATGAGCCATTAATATGCATATTGAGCTGTAAGTGTACTACTATGAAAAAGATAGTCTATATCACTATGAAGTTCACCATAAAACAGTTAAGGTTAAGTGTCTAGCAGTGTATCTCTGTGGTATAACATAAGAGTATGCACAAAACCCTGAGTTTAATTCCCAGCACTGGGAGAAAAGGGGGAAAAAGGTAGTTATTTGTATATTTTAGTGGACTGAAGTTAGTACTTTAAAAATTATAAATAGCACTGCATTATTCATGCTTACATATTAGGTAATAGATTTTAATTAACAATTATTTTTGTCTTATGAGTACATTTGTTTACTATTTAAGGTTAAAAAGTATATAAAGTTGAAGGGATTATTTGTATTGTCCATCACTTTATTCTTCCTGGAAATTTTAATTTCATGGAAATTTAAGTTTTATTTAATATAGAGTTGTATAATTTTGCTCATATGTTCAGTTATATTTTCTTTCTAATTCTTTATATTATATATTATATTTACTTATTTGCCTTTTTTTCATCAGATTGCTCAGGGCATATCCTCTTTACTGGTTTTGGATACCTCATTGGGACTTTCTATCCATTTACCCTTCCACTTTTTCTTTATCAGTTTCCTCTGGTTATCATTTTTCTTCCTTACCCAGTTTAAATTCTATAATATGTATTTACCTAATTCCTTGAACTCTCTTGCCTCTCTACTGTGTTGCACCTGTGCACCTGTGCACCTGTGCACTTTCTTTGCACCTATGCACCAATCCTGAATGAACCCATTTACCTTTCTTCTTGTGGCTGACAGAATTTCTGAAGAAAATCATAGTTGAGCAGATTGTACAGAGTACCACTGTAAAATCTTGGTCATCAATGTCCTCTAGACCTCACCACTACACAGGAATTATTCACTTGTTTTTTATAGTTAGGTTATTCTCCCATTCTCTTATTTAAAATCCTTCTTCTCTCGAATTTCCAGTTCTGCCCCAATTCCTACATCTTGTAGCAGATAACTTTGCCTTCATAGTGAAATAGAAACCTATCTCAATTGTGAGAATAGTAAGATATTTCCTTCTAGTTGTAGTGGCCCACGTTTGTAATCCCAGCTACTTGGAAGGCTGAGGCAAAAACTGAGATAAATTTGAGGCCAGTCTCAGCAATTTAGGGGAATCCTGTTCAAAATTAAAAAACAACAATAATAATGACAGCTGGGGATGTAGCTCAAAAGTAGATTGCTTGCCCAGTAAGTGCAAGGCCCTGGGTTCAATTCCAGTATCGGGGTGGGGGTGGGGGAGATATTTCCCAGTATTTCCTCCTAAAGTTTTATAGTTTTTTTAAAAACATAAATCTTTAATTTTCCTGGAATTTCTTAAATATATCACATGAAACTGAGATCTGATATTTATCTCTTGATCATTGTCAACTGTATCACTTTCATTCTAGTTCCTAGTTTGAAATTTATATGTTATGTGAATTTATTTGAAATGTGACATTCACAGATGGTGGTCTTGGGCTTTATATTATCACAGGAAATTTTTTCCAGAGGCAGAGTTCAAGTTTTTCTCTTCAGTTTCTAAAAAGATGATGGCCAAGGTGTTTTTAATCCTTTTTTTCAGATGGAAAGACTTTCTATGGTTTTGGCTTTATGTCGACATCTGAATTACACTTCTAGACTTGTTTGTACCAGAGAAAAATATTTACTATTATTATTTTTGTGTTTATTGAATGTTTATGACACATCAGTGCTATTCTAAATATATAACTTCATCAATGCTCATAACATTTGTTTTGTTGTTGTTATGTTTGTAGATAAGTAAACCAAGGCACAGAAGTTTTTGAGGAAAAAGAGCCTACCTATTGTTATACAACAGGTATATGGTAGTGTTAAGATTAGAAGTCAGGTAGAACTTGTCCTCGACTTCCACATTATATACCATATAAATATGGTGGAGTCAGCTCAAGTATATAGACAGTTAATTTTCCCCCTATTTTTGGCATTTGATGTTTTGCCTTTCTTTTGAACTCAGCATCCTGTTGTTTGAACACGTAACTTGTAGTCATTCTTCATCTTGTTTCTCCTTTGTATGGCCCTAGCTTCGCTACTCCTACTCCCCTCATCTAGTCCATTACCAAATTTTTTGTTTGTTTGAGAGGGGGTCTCATTATGTTGCCCAAGCTGGTGTTGAACTCCTGAACTCAAGCAGTTCTTCTGCCTTATTCTCCCAAGTGCTGGACTCTAGGCCTGCATCAAATATTTTTATGGGTACTTTAAAATTTGATATAAAGTTTGGCTTGTGGTAGAGCTGAAAACAAATCTGGCCATTGTTAGTGTACCATAATATCAGATCTTGGACAGTTTTTTTCAGTGCAGTGATAGACTCAGAGCCTTATACATGCTGAACAAGTGCTCTATCAGTGAGCTATAGCCTTGGCCCTTTTTATTTTCACTTTGAGACTGGGTTTACCTGCATTACCCAGGCTGACATCAAACTTGATATTCTCCTGCTTTAGCCTCCTAAGTAGAACTGGAATTATAGTCATACAACATCATTCCCAGCTCTAGCAACCGTTAATACATGTTTCTTCTTTAAAATCTCTCTTGTTTTCTTTAACACTATAATATCCTAATTTTTCTCCCACTTTATAACCTCTTCCTTTGTGTTCTTGTTTACTGGCTGCTGCTTTTTATAGCTAACTTTAAATGTTAATATAATATCAGCTTTTGTTCTCATTTCCATTCTTTAAGGCTCTTCCAGAGTAATTTTACTGCCTTAACTAGTACCTATATCCTTTGGATTTCTAATTTACATTAAACTTAATGTGTTCTCCAAAAACCTTATTCTTTCCCCAGTCTTTGACACCACTATCTGTCCAACTGGGGAGGACTCAAACCTAGGAGTTTATGACCCAACCTCCTTATCTTCCTTCCATTCAATTCATCATTAAGTACTCTCAATTTCTTTCTTAAAATTTCCTCCTTAATTTGTCATTCTCTTGTCAAAGCCAGTGTTTTTTTTTTTTTCTCTCTCTGTGAACTATTACACTATCTTCCTGTCGTCTTCCAGAGAGTCTATTTGCTATGAAACAGCAGAGTGATCTTTTTTGTTTTTGTTTTTTTTTGTGGCACCAGGGATTGAACTCACGACCTCATGCTTTCCAGGCAGACGCTTAGGCCACTGAACTAGATCCCCGGCCATTCAGAGTAATCTTTTTATAATTTTGTAACAAGATTTTTCTATTCTATTTAAAACACTACAGAGGTTTCATACTGAAATTCTAATAAAAACAAAACTTTCTGTTGTCTGTAGTGGTAGATTGAGAAGGAAGAAGGAACAAGGGGAGAATTTTTGGTGAAGCTATAGAACAAGTTATTTGAGTCACTGTTTTGTCAATTGGAAATGTTTGTTAATCCAGACTTTTGTAAATCTGAAGTTCATAGAAAAGTAATGATTATTAGGGTATTACAAGTTCTTAAATATTTCAGAATCCTCAAAGTCACATTAAAATATTATTGTTTTAATACTTGAAAATTAGCTGTTCATTTATATTTTATTTCCTATTCTTTTAAATCACAAAACCCTTAATTTTTCACTATTCTAAATAAAAATTTCCTTTATTAACTTCTTGAATAAGCATGTTATAAAACTTGTTTTTTTATTCACCCTTTAGTATTGCCTGATACTATTGAAAACCTCCACCATATCATTAAGGAGCGGATAAGTGTTTCTGACCTATGGAACACTCTGTCTAGTTTGAATAATAATTTAAAAAAAGATGAGTTCCTTGCTGCACTGAAATTAGCAACAGTTGGTGGTAGGTATTCCAAATAGTAAAATCAAGAGATGAGTAATGATAATATTGTTTTTATAATAGTCAATTTATTCTTTAAAATAAAGAAAGTAATAGCCAATTTAATAAGTATGAGATGAGAGCTTATTGTGGTTTTAATTGCATTCATCAGATAATTAAAGAGTGGAACTTTTTTTATATATCTGTTGTCCATTTGTATGTCTTTTTTTGAGAAATGTCTTTTCAAAATATTTTTCTATTCTAAGAAAAGTGTTGTTTTCTTGCTATTAAGTATTTTGAATTCTTTGTATATTTTAGGTAGTAGTGTGTTATCTGATATATGATTACAAATATCTCTCCCATTTCACAGATTGTTTCTTCACTCTATTAAGTCTTTGCTCTGAATTAGCTTTTTATTTTGATGCAGCCCCTTTTGCTTATTTTTGCCTTGGGGCACAAGACATCTCTGCCTAGACTAAATGCCATTGAGCCTTTATGTTTTCTCCTAGAAATTTTATAGTTTCAAGTCTTAGTGAGCTATTAGTGTTCTAACATGATTGAAATGCTAGTATATGCATTTAGGATGTGTAAAGTTAGATCATTTGGCTGTTCTGCACAAAAATATTAATATGTGATTATTATTACTCTAAATTTATTGTCTGTGCATTGAATACCTTCATTTTGTGTAGCATTTTACTGGAAAACAGCATATCACAGTGAGCACAGAGGGAATGACTAGGAAATGTTAAAGGATCTATTCAGATTTTACAATAACACTGCTTGGGACAACTTCAGATTCAGCTGTGATCTGAAGCTATAATAACTACACATCTTGAACCAAGCTCC